>JAFIRS010003362.1:0-140274 GCA_018342105.1 Gonioctena quinquepunctata | reverse complement strand
ATTTTTTTTTTTTTTAATATTTTTCATGGGTCAAAAGTACCTAAATTTGAGATTTCTCGAACCTTTAAAAATTCATATCTCCAAAAATATCAACTTTATCGTGAAAAGTCATGGGACTTTTTTTATTTATATTTCAATGAAGAATATAAAAAAATTGTCCGGTTAGAAAATAACAAACCCTTGCAATTGTTTGAACAATTTCGGTTTAAACAATATGGCACGGGGTTGCCCCATGAATTTATATCATCAGTAGGGCAATTTGAAGAGGATCATATGAAAAAATTGAGGTGGAATAGTTTTCGGTACTCATGCGCCGATTCGTCCTAGTCTATTAGCTCTCAACACGCGATGATGGAATTGTAATGGCCTTCTCCAGAATAGACTTGAGTTTCAAGAGTTTCTTGTAGAAAACAACATTGATGTTGCTTTTCTGCAGGAGACTCGTCTTAATGGAGAACGTTGATTTCCAACTACAAAATGCTAGAATGATCGACTTAGTCCGGGTGTGGCGTTGCATTTGGAAACGCTCATTCGATTTCAGCGCATTTCCCAATGATGATCCCCATGGTATAGAACTGTGGGTATTTTTTCAACACGAGGAGGTCCCAGGTTGATCAGTGCTATAACCCCCGAACAATCGAATACTTCCGAAGCGCTCGATACTCTCTTTATGGAAACAGATCTACCTGTTTTGGTCATGGGCGATCTGAACGCTAAGCACACACATATGGAGTCGTGTCACCAATCCGACTGGTAGGCGACTGTGGCAACATTTTGACAGGAATGAATACCAGGTGTTGGCTCCGGATGAGCCAACGCATTTCGGTCATCTCAGGCCCGATGCTTGACATTGCTTTGGCCAGGAACATCACCTGAATTGGGACATTCGTACTTCTCCGAGTTGGGCTCTGATCACAACCCGGTGATTTTAACTCTAGGGTGATCCACCGCCCCAGACAGATCGTATGTGCACCAAGGTGGACTGGGAGAGGTTCCGCTCGCTTCTAGAGACAGGTTACTGTACTCCTGAGAGAATTGATTCTCCACTTGAGTTGGACGAGGCCGTAGCGTTACGAGCTCACCATCAAAATGCTCTCAGGATTCCTCCGAAGGAACCGGCTCCTAGATATCAAGATGAATTTCCTCGAAGAATTAAAAATCTTATTCGAGATCGAAATCAGGGCCAGAAGAGCCTATCAAAGGAGTCTGTTCCCTGGGACAGAATCCGTCTAAATGAGTTGAATAGGAGGTTAGAAATAACGTAACCGAGTTCAGAAACGAAAGATTTGGCAACACATTAGAAAATTTAGAAATGACGGACAACTTTGGAAATTAATTCGAAATTTAAAGTCAAAAGACTGATTTCCCCTATTCATGGAGAGCTTGGCATGTGTTGCGACTCCGAGTCCAAAGGTCAAGCCTTTGCTGTCTCGATGGAAAGGCAATTTAAGCTTAATGAGCATGCAGACGATGATCTGGATCGTGATCTTCTGCTAGAAAATCGGGTTACACTGCGCTCTAAGAGAATCTGATCGTGATGTCATTCGTCCAGCTTCGTTGGATGCACTTAAGGCGCATATCAAAGGATTAAATCCCAAAAGCGCCTGGTTGTGACGGAATTTCTAATTGTATGATTAGGAATTTTCCGGATAACCAGGTGCAGTCATATTGAATATCATCAACATTCACTGCGCCTCAAAAGATTTCCTCGAAGGTGGAAGCATGCCATCGTGGTCATGATCCGAAAGAAGGTCAGAACCCGACCTTCCGCAAAATTATCGACCAATCAGTTTGTTATGCTGTTCAGCTAAGTTGGCTGAAAAATCGTTCTCGAAAGGCTTTGATGATGAAGTGGAGGACAGAAATGTCCTACCGAATGAGCAGTTCGGCTTTCGTCGGCCACTCCACCGAGCTACAGGTTTTGAGGCTGGTGGAAAATACAATCTCTTCACTAAACACCAACAATAGTGCTCATATTGTCCTTCTAGACATAAGTAAAGCATTTGACAGAGTATGGCACGAGGCCTGCTCTGCAAATTGATCGATTTCCACTTGCCTTTGAGCCTGGTGAAGTGGATAAAGTCGTTCCTCGTGGGTGGGACATTTCAGACCAAGGTTGACGATTTCCTCTCGGACCCGAGAGAAATTGAGGCTGGCGTTCCTCAGGGGGCAGTACTGTCTCCTGTATTATACGCACTCTTCACCTCCGATATACCACGAACCGAACACGTGAAAATCTCCCTGTTCGCCGATGATACGGCCTTATTTCCTCGTCAGCCAACCACCTGATGGGTGTTGTTTATTTGCAGAATGCATTAAACGACCTCCAGCAGTGGTACCTGGAGTGGAAAATAAAGTTAAATCCGATAAAACACAAACGATCTCGATGGGTCGCAAGAGAAACAACCCGGAGAGGGAAGTGACTATCTCTGGAAGGAGATAGAATGGTCGGAACAAGTCAAGTACTTAGGGGTTACTGTGGATCGTCGGCTCACCTGGAAGCCGCATGTGAATATAATAAAACAAAATTGCTAAGAAAATCGGCGCACTTTACCCTCTGATTAATAGAAGAAGTAAACTCTCTTTAAAAATGAAGTCAAGATCTATAAAATGATGTTCAGGCCTGTCATTTTGTATGCCTCGGCCGCTCGGTTAAACTCGAGGATAGCATTCGCGTCCTGGAACGGGCGCAAATGAAAGTCCTGAGGATGATAACGAATGCCCGTGGTATGTGCGGAACGATCGGATACTTGAAGACTTGAACCTGCCTTCCATCAGGAGTATAATCAGAGACCGCAATCGGAAAGTATTCGATTGCTCAATAACCCACGAGAACCCCCTCGTGAGGGAAGCTACTGATTACAACATAGACGACCCCTCGCGCTTTAAACGTCCTAGGCACTCCCTGGAGTGATGGGCTATCTATCAACCTATCCCGGGTAGTGAAAGCTGCATCCTCTATAGAAATTTTATTTTTCAAAATCTAGATTTAAAATTCTTTCTCGGCCATTTTTGAGAACCGCCATCATGGGTAGGGCTGGAGACCGGTCTCCAGTCCTTATCCAGTCAAAATTCCAAATCCGTGAATGGCTGTTGCCCACTTGTTCGAAGCTCAAAGAGTAAGAGCCTTAGGGTTACACTCGTGTTAAGTAATAGTGATAGAAGATCCTGAACACGCGATGAAATTACATGAAAGCGCTTAATAGCATTCGGTAAATTAGTGTACTTTAAATTTGCTAACTTGTATTCACCTAGGTTTCAGTTGAAACTGAATTGTAGAACTGAATGATAATGAAAGCGAGTGGGAGAATTCCACATTTAAATATATATTTTCTTTATTGCTTTATTTAACGCCGGCTTATTTCTGCGACCGGGGCTAAAAACACTGACGGCGGTGAGCACACTCCCCCATTCGGAAATTTTGTCGAATCCTCTGTTGTTTCAGAGGTAGAGTTCTTCAACGAGCTCAACATCTATGAACTCGGGATCGCCATCTTGACGTCCCCTCCGAAGGTCCGTCCGCTTATCTAGCGTCTTATCTCGTGCTCATTGTTAAGAAGCCCGTAGCTGCCAATATGCTACCACGCTACAGTTATTAAGACATTTTCAACGCGCACCCATTCAAGTACTAGCTATCGTCAATCTGACCAGCCACCAATCCAATTCAAAAAGATGTATTTACATAATTCTAATACATTTGACTTAACCTAATATACAGCGTGTTATGTGATAAGTGTCACATATGTTACAGGACGCTTCCTCAGTTATTTATTAGATGAAAAATCAATATCGATATTTGGACCAAAATTGGTATTTGGGGTTTTTTTATATGAGAAATTCAAATTTGATCTCAGTTTCGCACTTAATTGTAGGGGGCGCCGCCTACAGTTCTTTGTCTCTTTTGGGGAGTCACAACTTTGTCGTGCATGTATGGATCACATTCTCTAAAAGAAAAATCGATTTCTCTATCATTTTTACGTGAAACAAAAATTTGAATCGTTCTACAAGAGTTAATTATTCCATTACTTAATTCTTTTTAATTTTGGATAGGTGTCTGATTAAGGATTTTAGATGTTTCCACATGAATATATCCAAACAGTTAATCCAATCCAAAAAGATTTATTTACATAATTCAAATACATTTGACTCAACCTAATATACAGCGTGTTATGTGATAAGTGTCCATATGTTACAGGACGATTCCTCAGTTATTCATAGGGTGAAAAATTATTATCGATATTTGGACGAAAATTGGTATTTGGGGATTTTTTATATGAGAAATTCAAATTTGATCTCAGGTTCGCACTTGATTGTAGGGGGCGCCGCCTACAGTTCTTTGTCTCTTTTGGGGAGTCACAACTTTGTCGTGCATGTATGGATCACATTCTCTAGAAGAAAAATCGATTTTCTATTATTTTTACGTGAAAAAGGTATGCTTTTCAAAAGTGGCTACAAGCAGCCGTTTTCAAGATATTTTGATTTGAATTAATCGATGCATGTGTTCGTCAGGATTTTGAATCGTTCTACAAGAGTTAATTATTTCATTACTCAATTCTTTTTGATTTTGGATAGGTGTCTAATTAAGGATTTTAGATGTTTCCACAGGAATAAATCCAAACAGTTAAGGTCTGGTGACCTAGGGGGCCATGGTTGAGGCCTTCCTCGACCCATCCAACGGTTGCCGAGAGTTTGATCTGAAAATTCTCGCGCTTTGATGCTAAACTGTGCCGGGGACCGTCATGCATAAACCACATTTCATTTCGTAGTCTATGCGGCACAGTAAAATAAGCAAATTTTCTTTGAAAAAATGACGATATCTCTCTCCGTTTGATCTTCCCGGAATAAAGAATGGACTTATGAAATAATCTTCAAGGATTCCTGCCTACACGTTAAGAGAGAACTGTTCCTGTATCGCATGGGGACTACAAATGATTGTTGTGAAAATTGCGTATAGCGTTGCGTGAGAAATTTGCTTCGTCGGTAAACAGGATTTGATTTTCAAATAAATGATTTTGAATGAGGCATTAGAGAAACCAACGACAGAAGTGATACGTAACGAAAAGTCACGAGGGAGTAGTGCCTGAACTTTTTGAATATGGTAGGAATATAACAAATTATCAATTAAAATTTTCCATGCCAGAACATGGGAAATGTTTAACGTCAGCGCTATTTTTCTGGAGCTTGTTTCCGGGTGTTCTCCTAACAGATTAAGAACTGCTTCCTCGGTTTCTGGTATTCTCACCGTCCGATATGCACCCGACAGATGACTAGCTTTCTTAAAACTTTCTGGTTTTTTTAACCGAGCATGAATTCTTGAAAACATTTTTGAAGTAGGAGTTGTGCGGTTCGGATGACGCTTCTGCTACAAACGTCTAGCCTCATATGCATTTCCGTTAGCGAGTCATGTATTTAAAATGTATGTCAGCTTACTCTGTATTGGTAAAGTTTACTATTTTTCAACAAAAAATCACAATAATGATAAATAAAACTATTCAACTATGCGTCAAGATATTATTTTTGACATGACAGCTCAAAAACGATTGGCATGAACTAAGTAGCCTACTTGATACTTTTATTTTCAAAGAGTTCGCGAATCATTGAGGAGAAGATTGGATGCATCGATTAATTTAAATCAAAATATCTCGAAAACGGCTGCTTGTAGCGACTTCTGAACAGCCTACCTTTTTCACGTGAAAATTATAGAGAAACCGTTTTTTTTTCTAGAAAATGTGATACATACATGTATGACAAAGTTGTGACTTCCCAAAGGAGTCAGAGACCTGTAGGCGGCGCCCCCTACAACTAAGCGCCAAACTGAGATCAAATTTGAATTTCTCATATTAAAAAATACCCAAATATCAATTTTTGTCCGAATAATGACATTATTTCAAGAATTATTTGAGAAAAACCAAAATAAAAATAAAATTGTAACACCTTATATATTAAAAATGAAGGCATTGCCATGCTTATATGAACTTTCCACCTTATAAATAACTGGGGAATCGTTGAAAAGGAAAACATTCTCAATTGAATATTGATAGAAATAGTTTTTTGTGAATTGAAAACTCCACGATCAAAATGAAGTTATTGTTTGTGAATGTCTAACAGAAAACAACTACTTCCCCGGACAATTATTACATGACACTCTATATATACACTTAATGCTACTATACATATTCAAAACCATGTATGAAACGGGCTTGTTCTCTGCATAGAGAGAAGACCGTGCCCCCCTTGCGGCGGTGACTAGATACATATCGATTTTTGTCATTTTTATAATTCTCCCCTCCTGTTTGCACTTATCTTACATCTTATGTTTTATATTTCAAAAATTCCAGAGTTGATGTTTATCTGTTTTATATCTATGCATGCGTATCTGGAAAAAGGGGTGACATATGATATCCCATGCAACACCTAAGATACCAGCTTGTGAAAATGCTGTGTAAAGTATGTTTTTGTTGTCAGTGATTACGATATTTGTGGTGGTATTTGGGTTATGGTTTGGGTGAGTTTGAGGGGTGTTTTTTTGTAGTTCAGTGTCTGTGTGTTAATATGCTATTTGTGTGATTCATTTGAGGATTTTAATATTTGAGGTTTATTTGTGTGAATATTGTGGATAATCGTTTGTGTTATTAGTTGTGAGAAGTACAATTTGTGGTGTTGGCCGGAATAGACCCAACCTCTATCATGTGGTCCTTGTATTTATTTCATTTGTGTGTTGAAATTTGTGTGTGTTGGTGACCCGCTCCTGCCCCCGGTGGAAAGAGGAGGGCCCAGGGACTGTGCTAGGACTCTTGTGGATCGATCCACCGTCCGCACATATCCCTAAGCCGTGTCACTAGTCTATTTGTGTATGTGTTATTGCGTTCAGTAATTCTTTCAGTATTAGTGTGTTTGTGGTTAATATGTTATGCATGGCACACATCATTTCCATTGTTTGATGGTCAATTTGAGCTTCTTGAATTGATTGTGGGCTGGTATCCAATTCTTGAGGTTCTCTTGAGTTTTCTCGATTGTCTGGTAGTTGTGTTGTGCTCCCACCCTGGCCTCCCAGGGGGTGGGTTGGCGATTTGCTGCTGTGGTGTTTCCTTTCCTTTCTGCTACGGGTTGTTTACCTCTTTCCTTCGGGGCTTCTATATATGACTCGCAGCCCTTGTAGTTTTCTGGCAATTTCTGCATAAAGTAATGGACAGTTGTGATTTCCTGCCTGTTTATTATTATTTGTTTTTCTTCATTGAGTTCAGTGAGGCCTATTTTACTATCTATTATAACGAGAAATATTGGTCTCATTGTTTTTCTCATTTTGAGTTTTTTTTCACTTCAAGTTTATATGTTCTTGTTTTGGTGCTGTGGTAATTTATATCGCAGGTACTTATGGTCTACTACATCCTGCTCATACAGAACAAACAAACATTCTGAGTATAGCCATTTCCGGTTAGTATAAATACTATAGATAAGTAATGTGGAATAGGATAAATGAGTTTCAAAAAACATTACGCCTATGAAGTAGGCAGAGCCACTTTTTAGAAAAAACTATCCCAATATTTGTCGAATAATTGTCGTAAATTTGTCGTGAATACAAAACATTTGTCGCGCTTTTAGTTTTGTTCATAGGGGGTGGCTGTGCTAACTTGATATAAAATTAGCACTGCCACTACGGTAAATCTACGAGTGAAAGTCGAACTGAAAGAAATATTGTGATCAATATTTGTCGTATAATTGTCGAAATCCATTGATTATAACAAAAATGCACTAAAATAGATTTTAAAGGAAAGTGTCCGAGAAAATTTTGAGTACATGGCAACATTGCATTCATATAATTCATCTGATTTGTGCATTTCACATGAAAAGACGAAATATAAGTGTATTACAATTTTGAATTCGAATTTTCAAAAGTAATGTTTTTTGTAGACGAGATTAATTCTGAAATTTTAATTTTACTAACATTGTTCATTGTATATCACTTGAACAATCTTTCTCAGAATCGAATAGTTATTTAATCAACTATTGTATTAATGGTGGCGATTAATTCGCCATTTTAATATACGAATGATTAGAAAAAATTTCCGTCGACCTCGTTCCTGAAGTCAACGTGAAATTTTCGATATCCATTTCTTTCAACCAGGGGGAAACTTACAATATTTTGAATTTAAAATACATAACTTTGACAGTGCAAAGGTAATATGATTTGGAATTTGAATAATAGTCGAATTCGTGTATGTTCAGTTGCCTATACCACAATGATGCATTAATGATTGGTGTGAAGTTATCCATAGATAGCCAGCCACACATGCTGACATTAAATCAAAATCTGTGGCTGGGTTACATATTTATTAGCACCCTGACTAAAAATCTGTGGCTGAAAATATTCAACATACATATGTGATTTGGAATTCAACAGTTTCCGTTATCATCGTGATATCAGTCGATATGAAACTTGGAATCATGTCGATTCATATTATGTAAGGGAAATCATAAGATGACGTCACTTTTCTACGGAAATGTTTTTAAAAGAGTTTTTGAGAAAATGATTTTGTCATTGGGCATTTCGTCAGTTCTTCACACCCTTCGTTAAATAAGTACCTCAAGATGTGCGTTCATGAAACTCATAAGAATTATAGAGGATTTCATATTGATTACCGTAATGAAATCGTTTTTCTTGTCACCCTTACAGTTTTCGCGAAAATGTTTTTTTTTATCGAGTAACAACAATTTTTACACTTCCCGTAAAATCAGAACCACGAGATGTGCGTTAATGAAAATCATAAAAATTATAGAGAATTCCGAATCGATTACCGTAGTGAAATCATTTTCCTTGTCCTTTCTTTGGGCGTCGCGTCAGTTCTTCACACCCTTCGTTATATAAGTACCCCAAGATGGCGTTCATGGAACTCATAAGAATAATAGAGGATTTCATATTGATTACCATAATGCAGTTTTTCCAGTCAAATTGCTAAAGGAAAGAGTTTAGAATTTGAACAACACAAATTTACCCGATATCAATACACCTTAACCTTTTCCGGTAAACACAATCACTAATTTGAATAATCAAGCGAACAAAATGAAATGCAATGATCGTAAAACCGACCCCTAAACAATTCCCGCATTAACAATGGTAGGAGGCGAGAGAAAACCCTCTCCATATTTTCAAAATCCTACCCTAAGATTTACCCAACCTGAGCCCAACACCAGGCAGGACATCCCCTTCGCCTACCACCCAGGAACGGCAAGCTGGATGCCCATACACCCTACCGAAAATGGGAAGACGTGTACATATAGTTTATAAGTTGTAAATAGTAGAATAGGTTATGTAAACGACAAGAATTGAATAAAACTCTTTTGAATTGAATTGAATTGAATTGATATCAATACAAACATCGAGTGTGATTCGGCAGGACAATTTAATGAATAAGAAATTTAGAAACATCTCAATGCAAACTTTATTTATTTTGGCGACCAACACCGCGATAATTCATAAACAATTGAATAAGTGAAGAAACCATTAGTGCATTTGTCGCTGTAAAAGTTGCAGCTAACTTTTGCCGCTGTCAAACTGACAATTGCACTGTGGCATATGCGATTTTTTATACATGAGTTAAATTGTCAATTAAATTTCAGAATTATTCGGATTGGAGGCTGCTGAATCCAGTGATGGAATAAAAATTTCCAAAAAAAAATATAATAATATATTGTAGTTTTTGACTTGAAAAAAATATCATAGCTTACAGAATTGATATTATTTTCGCAAATTTGTTATAATGTAGATTTTCGAATAGGTACTCTTTTTGCTTGGTAAATATGGATTTTATAAAGGTGCTCCAGTCTTGAGTATAGTTCAAGACCCATGCCATTGATTAAGAAAATATAATATTTGTAAATAATTAGAAAATGGCGTCGACTGCGAAAGTGTGCTCGGACGTAGCTCCGAAAAACCCTTTTGAAAGATGTTACAAATATTGTGGATATAAGTGCCTGAAATCTGAAACTACTTCTCATAGTGGATGTGTGAAACTATTGAAAAATATCAAATTTGTTAACCAAAGTGAGATAATATGCTGTGACACATCTGAAAACGATGACTTTGATGAATCTTTTGACAGTGCCAAGGACCTGACGATGAGTGTGTGCAACCAGTCAGTAAGTGCAACCAGTCAGTAAGTGCAACAGAAATAAAGTATCTGAAAGAGCTACTGAGGCATACAGACATTATCATAAACAACCAACAAATCGCAATGAGCAGCCTATCAAATTTTTCTTATGAAAGAAACCGGGATCCCGAACATGAAGCATGATAAGCCACCGACAGCGACATCTAGCACCACCCATCGTAACAAAGCTAATCCTGTAGCTACTCTGAGCCAGGAAGAAAGAGTACCTACTACCACCGTATAGAAGTAATGAGAAGTGAATTCACTCCCTGTCTGCGTCTTTGATGTATCAGGTCAATATTTTATTTTTTGCTGGCATGTGGCGCGGCAGGAGGGTGTCGGCTGAGAGCAATTCTGCTCATTTGTACGAGGTTCGATGAAAAAATATGTGACCATGATGTGAATTCACCATTGCTACGAATAGCACACAAAAAATGTCACATATGATTGAGAACTGTTTCCTGTTTATCAGAAAATAGGAATTGATATAAAATAAGACAAGGGTGGTGAAATAAACGTATATTTTGTAATGTAAGAATATACAATTCTGGTCAAAAACTCATGCTTTTCTTTTCGAAATGTTTTAGTATGATGAGTTTTTGATTCTTTTTATTAACATTTGTTCTTCAATTTTTGTTGACAAATTTCTAAAGTATAATAAATTCTCACCCTTGTGAAAAGAGATGATGAATAATCTAAAGGAAAATTATTCAAGGATGAGGAATGTGGCCATTCGAAAAAATGTTTTTGAGCTGGTTCTCTATGCAATCAGTGGCACATAAATCGTTGAAATGATTAAGAAATTCTATCTCTCTCCTTGTTCGAGTTATTGAGAACCGTTATTTTTACCTGAATGAATTGTGGGGATTGCATATTTATTTGGGCGGTTTTTTTCGATAGATGTGAAATATTTCTCTTCGAAGTGAAGATGGCACAATATCATGTTCATGATCTCCTATCACTGTAACTAAAGTCAAGTGTAACCCGAAGGCTCTAACTCTTTGGACATCAAATAAGAGGGCAACAGCCATTTACAAATTTGGAATTTTGACTGGATAAGGACTTGAGACCGGTCTCTAGCTCTTTCCATGATGATAATTCTCAAAAATGGCTGAAAAAAGAAATTTGGATCTGAAATTAAAAAAATGTCAATTTATATAGAGGGTGCAGCTTTCACTACCCAGTATGAATTGGTGAGTGGCCCATCACTCCAGGGAGTGCCTGGGACGTTTGAAGCGTGAGGGATCGTCTATGTTATAATCAGTGGCTTCCCTCACGAGGGGGTTCTCATGGGTTATTGCTCAATCGAAAACATTCCAGTTGCGGTCTCTGATAATACTTCTGGAGGAAGGCAGGTTCAAGTCTCCGAGGATCCGATCATTCCACACATAGCACGGAGCGTTCGTTATCATCCGCAGGACTTCATGTGCGCCCGTTCCAGGACGCGAATGCTAGTCGTGCAGGTTTGGCCCCAGGCGGCTGAGGGAGAGTTTATTCTTCCTGTTGATGAGTGGATGAAATGTGCGGATCTTCTTTGCAATTTTGTCCTTAATAATTTTTACGTGTGGTCTGCAGGTGAGCCGGCGATCCACCGTTACCCCCAGGTACTTGACTTGTTCTGACCATTCTATCTATTATTATTGAATACATTGAACGAAGAGTGTTATGTGCTACTACGGAGTTTATGTGTGCCCGACTTGCCAGAGACAAAAACTTTTAAAGATATTATCGACACTTTAACCATATACTTTTCACCTGTGAAATCGTATTTTTCGGAACGTTTAAAATTTTATAGCGCAAGGAAGAGTTCGAACGAGAGCGTCGCGGAGTGGGAAGCAAAAGTGAAAAGTCTCGCTACGAATTTCAAATTTAGTGATATGGAACTTAAACTGGCGTTTCGAGATATTTTCGTAATTGGAATCGGAAACGAGAAAATAATGTCTCGTCTTTTCGAAGAAGATGCTTCGAGCGATACAGTGACGTTAGCAACAATGGTAAAACTGGCTTTAGTGAAGGAGTCCTCTATGAAAGAACAAAGGGAAGTGCAAGCGACGGTGGTGGAGGCAGCTAGAAGTAGTGTGAAGATTGAAGAAGATGTTCACCTCAGCCGTTCTCCTGGAGGCAGCAGAGGCCGTTCGAGTTCGGCGGCAAGTAGGACAGGGTATGCATATCAGCGAAAAGCGCATCCCTCAGGAAGCGCTTCATGGAACTCGAGTAAGTGTTATGTATGCGGGAGACAAAATCACAGGAGTTCCGAGTGTATGTTTAGGAATAACAATTGCAATCGATGTGGTAACAAAGGCCATTTGGCACCAATGTGTAATCGCTCAAAGGTCAACCAAAATTTTATGGTGCAAACCACCGAATCCGATGAAATTGCGGATGAGTACATCTTCAATTTGCAGAATATCAAAATTGATAATGAAGGAAATGTAAAACCCACTTACATTAAATTGACGATTGACAGTATTCCATTTTGTTTTGAAGCCGACTCCGGATTTGCTTATGCCGCAATTTCAGAAAGATTGTATCAGAAACATTTCAAAAATAAAGTACTCCATTAAAATGATTTGTCACTGAGAGATTATGTTGGAATCTCATTTGAGCCACTGGGATTTGTAGAAGTTGAAATTAATTACGAAAATAAAGAATATATGTTGAAAATCTATGTGGTAAAAAATGGAGGTCCACCATTGATAGGTAGAAATGGGTTAGAAATGTTGAATTTAGGAATAGGTAGAATAGATAAATTCAAATATGATTTAAATAATATAATAAGTTCTCCTTTCAACCCAGATGAGTTGATTCTAAAATACAGGGCCGTATTCGGAAAATCTTTTGGCAAATCTAACAAATTTACAGTGTCACTGAAATTGAAACCTGGAGCTACCCCAAAGTTTTATAAAGCGCGCCCTGTTCCGTTTAGTCTCAAACCCAAAATAGAAGATGAATTGAAAAGATTAGTCGATGATGATATTTTGGTGCCGGTTGAATTTTCTGAAATGGAAACGACACAAAAATCAACTGAAAATTAACAAAAGTGGGGAAAGTAGCTCGCATGATCATATCGTTTCTATTATACCTCGCTCTAAAATTACTGAGGGAGAAATGGATACAATTTCCTGTCCAGAGGGGGCGACTGAATTGAGACTCCTCAAGAGAGTGTTCTAGAGGTAAATAGTGATAGTGATAGGCTGTTACGGCGTCGCAGTCAGATCTGCCCTCCAGAAAGATTAATGTATAATTGATTTTTTTTTGTTTTCATTGCAAATGAAAGATTTGTAAAAGGGAGAGGTGTTAGATATCTGAATATCTATGAAAGTTCAGGTGCGATAAACAGTTTTTCTGCTGACTTTTTGTAAACATTCCTACGGCACCTGCTCGGCGAAGCTCGAGCAGTGGCCCCAGTTGAATGCAAACGTTTGGAAATTAAACACCTGTATTCACATTAATCAGTGCTTCATTTCATATTAAATGTGCATGTATAACAGTTTCTCTCCGGTTTGTTTCTCTTACGTCCCATCGAAATTGCCTGCGTTTTGTCAGGATTCAACTTCATCTCCCACTCCAGGTACCACTGCTGGAGGTCGTTTAATGAATTCTGCAAGTAAACGACACCCATCAAGTGGTTGGCTGAAGAGGTAAGCAAAGCCGTATCGTCAGCGAATCAGGATATCTTCATGTGTTCACTCCTTGGAATATCGGATGTATAAGAAGCGTATAATAAAGGAGACAACTCTGCCCCCTGAGGAACACCGGCCTCAATTTCTCTCGAATCCAAGAGAGAATTGCCGACCTTTATATGAAATGTCCCACCCATGAGAAATGACTTGATCCACTTCACCAGGCTCCGGTGGAGAGTTTGGAGAGTAAGCCCTCATCAAAATCTCTACTGATATCTAGCAGTATTATATGGGCCCTGTAATTGACATCCAAATATGTTATGGCGTCTTCCATCAGCCTTAGAATCTGAAGTTCGGTGGAATTAGCACGCCTCAAGCCAAACTGCTCATTCGGTAGGACATTTCTGTTCTCCACTTCTTCGTCAAGCTTTTTTAGAACGACTTTTCCAGCCAGCTTAGCTGAACTACAAAGCAGACTGAGAGGTCTATAATTTTGCGGGAAGGTCGGATTTTGTCCCTCCTTTGGAATCATAACTACGATGGCATGCTTCCACCTTCAATGGAATCTCCAAAGGCGTAGATAATTATTGATTATATTTAGAAGTGACTGCACCTGGTTATCCGGAAAATACTTAATCATACGATTGGTTACTCCGTCATAACCAGGTGCTTTTTTAGGATTCAATCCTTTAATATATGCCTTGAGTTCATCCATCGAAGCCGAACGGATGACATCATGATTGCGTTCTCTTAGAATACGACGAACCCGATTTCCCAGCAAAAGCTCTCGATCCAGATCATCATCTGGATGCTTATTCAATCCAAATTGCCGTTCCATCGAGTCTGCAAAGGCTTGAGCTTTGGACTCATGGGCCCAGCACATACCGGCCTCACCATGAATAGGGGGAAAATCAAACTTTTTTGTTTTTAAATTTCGATGAAGTTTCCAAAGTTGATCACTGTTCTCTAAATTCCGAAGTGTTGTGCTAAATCTCTCATTCCTAAATTCTGATATGTTTTGTCTAACTTACCTATTCAGTTCATTAGCTCAGATTCTGTCCGCAGGGAACCAACTCCTTTGATAAGCACTCCTTGCTCGATTTCGCTCACGAATAAGATCTTTGATACGTCGAGGAAATTCATCGTGAAACTTAGGAGCCAGTTCTCTGCTAGAGAAATCCTCCAAAGCATTTTTAATGGTGAGTTCGTAACGCACTACGGCCTCATCCAACTCAAGTGGAGAATACATTCTCTCAGGAGCGCAGTAAGCTGTCTCCAGGAGTGAACTGAATCTCCTCCAATCCACTTTTGTACATAGACGATCTGTTTGGGGCGGTGGATCACCCCCTAGTGATAAAATCACCGGGTTGTGATCAGAGCCCAACTCTAAGAGAACGTGGATGTCCTAGTTCCAGGTGATGTTCCTGGCCAGGGCAATGTCAAGTACGTCAGGTCTGAGGTGACCAAAATGCGTAGGCTCACCTGGAGCCAACACCTGGTATTCATACCTGTCACAATGTTGCCACAGTCGCCTACCATTCATGTTGGTAACCTGACTCCATTGTGTGTGCTCAGCGTTCAGATCACCCATGACCGAAACAGGTTGATCTGTTTCCATCAAGAGTGTATCAAGCGCCTCAGGAAGTATTCGATTGTTCGGAGGATTGTAAGCACTGATCATACGCATAGGACCACTCCTCGTGTTAAAAACAATGCCTACTGTTTCTATACCATGGGTATCATCATCGGAAATGCCAAGCTGAACATGCGTATGGCAACGTTCTACCAAAATAGCAACGCCGCCACCCGGACGCCCAAGTCGATCATTTCTGAGCATTTTGTAGTTGGGAAATCTAACAGTTTCTCCATTGGGACGAGTCTCTTGCAGAAAAGCAACATAAATGTTGTTATCTACAGGAAACTCTTGAAACGCAAGTCTATTCTGGAGAATTCCATCACAATTCTAACTCACTGCCTTGATGAAATTCGGAAGCTGCCTTTCACCCATCAAATGGGATTAAAACCGTGTGGAAATACTGCAGCAGCTTCAGCGAACTGTGCAAACGGCGCCCTCATTTGATCTAAAGTGGAAAGGATGTCTCTGGGACTGTTGATTTGAGCTGGCTGGGCAGGAGGGTTGTCACGGGCCGCCGCTGCATATGACACCCCTGCCTGTGTCCTTCCCGAGTTTGCGGAGGAATATCTGGGATTGTGATGCTCGGTGCCCGTGGGGTTCACCCTACGCCTTATTCGAGGACATCTGGGACATCCTCGATAATCCACAGTGTGCTCCCCACTGCAGTTCGCACACGTTGCCTTTCCATTTCTAGGTTGTTGACAATCCTTAGTGATATGATTTTTTCCAAATTTGACGCGGGCGGGGATGGCACTGCAGTTCAGCTGACAGTGACCGAACTTCTGACATCTATGACACTGACCCACAGAAGCCCTGGGCCTCTGCGGCTCAGCTGTCATACGGACATTGAGAATGTCTTTGATATTAAAAATATCCCTCTGCTCTTTACCAATAATAACGAGAATTAGGGGCAGAGCCTTTTTTCCCCATTTAATTCATGGAGTCGAGCCACTGACTCCGGGGCGAGCCCCATCTCAGTCAGCTCGGCTTCAATATCATCACATGTTAGAAACTCTGGGACGCCTCTGAATACAACCCCGAGATTTTTATCTTCAGGAAGACTATATGTATGATATGGGATTTTTGATCCCTGAAAATACTAGAGATTTGACGATAGTCATCTGATGAATTTGGAAAAATGTTGATGCCGTCAAAGACATTCTTTGCCAGTTTATCGAATTCAATGTTGTTTGATTCGACTAACGAATTCACTGTGGCCCACTTATTTTCATCCCTAACAGTGATAGGGGGCACATTTTGTTTTTGTATCGTGTGTGGAGTCATTTCCGTTGGTAGTTGGTCCGTCATGTAAGTTGATTCCATGTTGACGTCATCTGTCGGTGTAATTTTGTCATAATTTTCATCCAGAAAGGTTATGGAGGGGTTACTTTGGCCCCCTGTACAATTTTGAATTTTGTTGTTTTCATTTTCTGTACCCGCATTCAAAATACGCGCAGGAGCTGAGTCCGCCTCTGGATTCGAGAAATTATCGAGCTGAGTGACGTTCATGTCATCCTTCGTCATATTTGACAGTTGGTCAAATCTATCAGAAATAGCAATAATTTTATCATTTTTACAAGCTGATGTACTAGGTATTGCTAATCTACAGCTTTTTCGCATTCCTTGAGAAGTAGATTGAAATTCAACAATACCTCTGAGAATTGGCAGTGATGACTGAGGGTTTGGTTTCTGTCATTTCGTGGCGGGCACATTGTCACATGTTCCGACGTCGTTTTTGGCATTCATCAGCGAACTAATAATTGGTATTCTCACTAGATCTTCCCCAATTGAGGCCAGCAAAGTCCCCAGTACTTCTAGTAGATCGGCCCTCGAGAGAGAGCCGATCCCCAGAAGCACCGATTCTTTCGATGCCAGATCGCAATTACCAGTGGGCCTAACGGTGATCTCAGGGGTTGGAGGAAGGTCTTCAGCCGTGGATGCTGGGGCTGCCTCCAATGTGGTGGGTAGAGGGGTTGTTTATCTCACACCTTTTAGGTACAAGACCTTCAAGAATTTGAAAAGTTAACTTCAGTACGCCTTTTTACTTTAAGCGATTTGACGCATTATACTTAGCAGGACCGGACTTTCAATCTCATGTTTTTGTGATATTTTTCCGAAGGAACATCACCAACAAACTCCACGAATTGCTTCCACTGCATGCATCTGGAGGATATATATATATATATATATATATATATATATATATATATATATATATCTATATAGACCAACTCAGCTTCCGTTTCATACTTGGCCCACCAAGCATCCACGTGTTTATACGAAGCAAACCGTTAATAGCCCACTCAGCCTCCGCCACTATCTCAGGCTAGTTAGCCTCCTCTGTATATGTTACATACGTTTTAGGGAGTTTATGTAACCTGGCCTCCTTTTGAAGCTATTGTGTATTTACTGGGCCTCCTGACACTGTTGCCAATTTTTCAGTAAATATTCAATTCCACAGCATGATAACAAATCACGCGGCCTGTTGAAAAGTTTATCCGGTAGTTGAGAGTTTGAATTTTGCTTCATACTCTGAAATGAAATTTATTTCAGTAGTATCGTATAGCGAGAATATATAATCTACCTTCGATCATTCTGAAAATATTCAAGGAATAGTGGCTTAGGAGAGTTCCTAAAAATTATACTAGACAATAAGTATTACATGATGAAAGCAGTAAACTATATTGGGTATATTTTGGGCTTATTAGTCTCCATTAATACTAAAAATTCCCGATTCAAATTCTAACGTTTCACGATTTTTCACTACAGTTGACCACTCTTATTTTATTTTTCATCGAAATTTACCAAAAATCCAGTTGGTATCTATACATCTGTAAAATACCAGGAGAGTTCTTGAAACTGACAGATCCAAAGCTCTATACTGGTCACTGTTTTCGCCGGTCTTTGGTCACTTTACTGGTAAAAGAAAGTGCAAACTTAAGTACTATCAGAAGACACAGGCGATGGAAATTTTAAATACTAAATTCAATTGGGGATTCGCTGGATAATTAGTAAAATATTGCCTAAATCCTTCTTTTGAAGGCGGCCACTACTGTTCATTCCATCCCTCCTACAAGAATACTGAATGACAAAAAAAACATAGGAAGTGCAGAAGGAATATTTTTAGTTGTTCAGATTGTATAATGAATATTAATGTCAATGAAATTCAAAAAAACATTTGAATGTTATATTATATTTGTAAATAATAAAAATTGTAAAGAAAATTGTTGAAATTTATACTTTCAACACTTGCTCGCAATAACATCATAAAAACGCGCGCCGTCGATAGCAATTAGTTGGTAAATAGCCGCCACTAGTGAACAGTTATATTTATGTGTTGCATTTCGAGAAAAAAGTGACATAACTGCTTTTGAGTGATTGTAACGATCCACTGCGAATGGCGCCTCTCGAACAAAAATGTATTTTCGCTCTCAATACATACCAAATATTTGAACTCATAGTCAAACTGCAATGCTCATATCATACACTTCCTCATTGAATAGTGCGATCCAGACTATACCATTGAAGGTTGATTCTGAGTATCAATAAATGAATTATTTAGATTTGGAGAGATTTCCATGACTTTAACTTCAAAACTAACGGTATTTTCATTTTTTTATTTTTTTTTATTATTTTTTTTTTAATAATTCTTTATTTTTTTATTAATAATTCTTTATTTAGTTAACAATTAGTTATAAACAAACTTTGATTGGCGTTAATTTTTTTTGAGTAGTACAAAAAATAACAAAAACAACCATATACCACAAACTGTGTGTGTTTCTCATATTTTGTTATCTTTAGAAATTTATAATTACCAAACTAATGAACTTTTGAACAATTTTATAGCGTGATATTATTGAGTACACTGTAAAATGTGCTTCAGGAAGCAAGAAATCATGGAGTCATTCTGTGAACAATTATTCGGTTTTTAATGAAATCGGCGGTTCCAAAAAAACTACTCAAATAACAATAGCCTTACATTATCAAAATTGAATGAAAAAAAAATCCCAAAATTACATTTTTCCAATGATACATGATACAATAATTTTTTTAAATTATTAAATTCATATTTAATAATATAAAAAATATGTTATGTGAATTGCTCTCACGAGAGGTGCTGTAGTCCAGCGTAACGCCCACGCGAAGCCCTGTTTTAATTCATCGTTGAAAAATCATTAATAATTGGGATAGAGTTGCGAGAGTAACATTATCACAGGAAATTTCTCCTCTTTTTTAATTTTCCCGATAATCGATAGTTTTTGAGCTTTTTCCAAAAAACTAGAACCGTTTTTATTTTTATTTCTGTTTTTTGTTAAAAATACGACTTTTTTAGAATGTCATCCCGAATCGATTGAGTTCGATACACGGATTTTTCCTAAACAACATATGTTATAAAAGGAAAAAAAATATTATCCCATAGCGCATGGTTTGGAAAATATTTTTATTTGTGGAAATATTGGTTGAGGATTCAGTAATATATATTTTGATATTACTTATCATTTCATTATGAAAAAAAAAACTTCTCGATACCTACTTTCAATTTCGAAAATGTGTTTTTAATGGTACCCCAGTTTATTTGGATTTATTTTCCTTAGTTTCCTTTCAAGAAGAATTGAATATACTATTCATTGAGCATAATGATTTCTATTCAATTTCATTATTTCCTATTCTTCCAAATCCTCAATAACACAGATAATAATTTTCTTCGGTAATATAAATAAATAATTTTGAGTAGTTTTCAAGATCTGTGAAAGAATGTTCCTCTTCCATTCGATTTTCTGTACCATTTGGAACACTCACTTATAAGGTTTTCTTCCTAAAATATATTATTGTATTGTTATATTATTATTATCAACTAGCATTTTTCCATATGTTTTCATCTAGCTTATGGCTCAGGCTATTCCGTGATTTCGTTTCCCGTTATCATGTTATCCCGTTATCTCGTTTGGGTGGCATAATTGATTTGACAGCGGAAGTAATGCTTTGTGACGACTATCACTAATTCACCAATCCCTTTCCACCCCTGTAGATATGGCATTTTGAATCAAGTTTAACACGATTTATTTATTCGTGACAGAGAGCCAAAACACCAATTTTCATTATTCTAACATAAAAACTCACGGAACCTCAATAAACATTTTCAGCCCCCATTTCGCCCCTTTAGTAGTTGAATTTCTAAAAACACTGGAAAACAAATGTCTTCATATGTAAAAAGACCTCAAATATCCATTTTCATGATCCTAACTTAAAATGTTTCACCCCCCATTTGACCCCTTTAGGGTTTGTATTGCTGAAGACACTGAAATACATATTTTTTTATTGTAACAAAGACTGCAAATACCAATTTTTATGAACCCAAGTCGAAAACTAAGGGTACTCCAGTACAAACTTTCGAACCCCATTTAACCCTTTTACCCCTTTAGGGTTGAATTTCCAATAATCTAAAAATACGTGTTTCGTTATTTGAGAAGAAAAGGCCAAAAATAGCAGTTTCCATGGCTCTTACTTCAAAACTAACGGTAGTTTGATTTTCACCCCTTTAGGGATGGAGTATTGAAAAAAAACTTCTAAGTGGTTATATACTTATGTCATCATAGGAATACGCTATCAAAATTTCAGCTCTTTGTGTTGAGTTATTTGGTCTGGGCGTTAGTGAATCAGTCAGTCAGGACATGTAATTATATATGTATAGATTATTTCAATTCATTAGTGTCTATATGTATATGTTCTGTTGACTATTTTCTGTTTTGTTTGCCTGAAAATTTTTCATGATTCATCTGTAATCTTGAATCTTGGAATACCCCAGATTCCTACATTCAGTTAATTAATAATCCATTCTAAGCAACCTCATTCAGTAACTTTCGTGGTACACAATATAATAACCGAAACTGAATAATACAAATCAAATACAAGACACATTACGAGAATATAGATTTTCTGATATGTGGAAAACAATGCAAGCGTTTTTCAGGTTCATAAAATACTCAACTCACACGAGAATATATTCAAGTAAGGATTCTATATGAAGATTGTTTTCATTCAATGAAAGAAACAAATTAATTTTTTTTTGCTTGAGACGATAGCGGAGGTTTGGTGTCCTTTTGTTGAATCTTGCATGAGAAATTGTTTGAGTGATTTGTGTATAACATTGTAAAAGTACCTTTTCTGAAATGGTGAAATATCGCAATATTTCAGTGGACTCCCGAATAAATCTTGACGTAATCGCAGTAATATAAATTGCGGAATCAATGAGAAAAAGTATTTGCCAGACTCATTCAAAATATTTGGGAGGCAATTGCAGCTTCCACAATTTATTTCGTTCGTGCGCGGAAAGAATACATGTTTCTTGATGACAATCTAAAAGGAGTGATATTTGTGTGCATCCCCTGTGTTGCCAAATTGGGGGGAGCCCAGTGACCTTCGAAAGTATACGTTTCAAACACTATAACATAAACAAAGTATATAAGCAGCGCACTTCAGCGGCGAGGGACTGCACTAAATTTTAAATGGCTATCAAAAATCGGGCAACTTGGACTCCTCCATATTTTTGTGGTAAAGTGTTTGTTACTATGTTACATGTCGTATGCGACATTTTTTAAAGGGTGGTTACCGGGCGTCCGTATATCGGAGGCTCGGTGACATCGGAGTCTCAGTGAACCTCAAATTTAACAAGGCCGGAGGCCCACTTATACCGTGTATATATATATATATATATATATATATATATATATAAATAATCTTTATCGATCCCAAGAAACATTAATGTTTATTATAGAGATCTTGATCTATCGAAAAATACAAATGAATAAAGATAATAAATTGATAGCATCCGAATTTCAATTTAGCAAATGTATTTTAAATTGGTTTGGAATCGATTTTTGAGATAACTTTTTTCAGATTATTGGGAAGGTTGTTGTAAATAAAAACCCCCAGTATATAATTCAGATTTTTTCCAGAAGTTCATCATTATTTTGTGATGATACCTTAGGATTGCCTAGTTTGGTAATTATGAAGTGTGTCAGTTGTATGAAATTCCAATAATGAATATTTTTATTATTGGCGACACAATGTATGAATAGATATATTTTCGATTTATATAACAATTGGATTATTTGGAGCATATAAAGACTCCAAAAAAGGTAATTTAAATATACTTTTGTTCTGCAGATATTTCTATCATTTGAATATTGGTATTCGCCCAAGTCCTGAAAGTCTTACCAATTCACATCTTGGAGAATGGATGTCATTTCGTACATATTCTTAAAAAAAAAGTTGAGAGGTGTCAAGGGACACCCGTATGGAACGAAGTTCCTTTCGATTAATTAGTGAAGGAATTGTAATATTTTTTTTTTTAAGTTATAATGATATTTTATTTATTATTAACAAATTTAATGTAATATAAACTTAATCAGTAGGCTCAATTTTAGTACATACGCATATTGATATTGTAATATTAAAATATAATTTGCTTTTAAATTTATTGAAGTTATGACGCGTACACTTGCTAAACACACAATAATGGAGAGATTATAACGCGTATGACTTGGTTAGCACAATAGTAAAGAGAGGTTTCAATGCGTACTTGCTAAAAATACATAAGCATTTATTATTGTCTGTATAAAATCTCTACTTACCTAACTCCATCAGCAATATCCGGAACTTGTGCAGAAACACTGTCAGGATTCATTATTGTTATTATTTTTTATTATTTATTATGTACAAAAAACCTGTATATACTCAACAAAAATAATCGTCGCGACACCACACTGTTCAATGCGAAATATAAAGACGAAACGAAAATAACTGGCTTGCTTTCTATGAGAGAGAGAGAGAGAGAGAGAGAGAGAGACAGACAGACAGAGAAACACGCGCACGCCGCACGGCTTACAACTGCAGCAAAAAGTGTCGTTACAACTTTTGGTCTTAATTTATTCCGTCTAGCCCCCTTTCGCAACGCGCGATAAGGAACTTCGTTCCAATAACAACTTTTTTTATACATATCTTGCTAAATATTTAACTTCAACAACATTTTTGGTAACACATGATCACTTTCGATTTTTCATTTTTTCCGATAGATACATACTAGCAAAATCAAAAACCTGAAAATTATATTCGATTTTTCTTGAAACAATGTTTTATTATGAATTATTTAAGAAAATGTGTATAATTGTATCAATTTTCTGGAAAATGAATTTTTCGCCCAAGAAAGAAACGTATTCCTACAAATAACCTCTTTTCCAATTATTGAAGAATCCACAATAAAAACGATAGAATATAGTCCACATCTGATTTTATAAATGACTGTTCATATTATCAAAAAATCAATACATTTTTCTGCCAAAAAACCTGTTTGAGTCACAAATGTTGCTCCGATTCTGTTCTTAAAATCTATTGTAAATATCAGTTAAGCTTGATTTTAAACTAGATTGACGAAATCATATAAATGAAATTATTAATAAAAAACCTTTTTGAATACAACTTTTTTCCAATGCGCTAAAAAGTGAAAAATAATCGCTTTGGATGTGCGACTTAGTTTATTCCGTCAGTTATAGATTCAGAAGCTTGTCGCTTTTGTATTCGAACTGAAACACATACATCCTAAGCAATTATTTTTCAATTTTTAGTGCAATTGAAAAAAGCTTGTCTTTAAAAAGGTTTTTTATTAATTATTTTATTTTGTGCTTTTCGGTACTTCAGTACGCCTTAATCAATGCATTTTTGTTGAAGTATCGTTATTATGAGGCATGTTTTTCCTATAAGTTCTAAACTATCTATTCCTTCAATGAGAAGACCATCTAAAGATTAACTCATCCGCCATCTTGGAGTTGCAATCTTCAATTTATGAATTTTAACTAAAAATCAATAATTGACTGAATTCATAATCTCCGACCCCAAGAGCCCCGACATACCAATTTTGAATCGAATCGGGCCATAATTACAAAACTTGCGCGTCATCTTGAATTCGTAAATTTTGATAAAAAATTCATAATCTCCTACTCCGGAAACACCCACATACCAATTTTGAATAGAATCGGACCAAAAACACAGAGACCATAGGCCAACTGGGAGCCGCCATTTTGATTTTTGTGTATTTTGAAAAAAAAATTAACCTCTAAAACTCCCAAATACCAATTATTAATAGAATCGGACCATTAACCTAAATCTCATCCGCCATCTTGGAGCGCTATTTTGTTATTTTCTCTACTAAAAATTCCATGAGCCGCCATTTCAATTTCATGAATTCTGTCAAAAAATTCATAACCTCCGACTCCGAAAACACCCACATACAAATTTTGAATAGAATCGGACCATAATCACAAAACTCCCTCGCTATTTTGGAGCCGCAATTTTGAATTCATAAATTTTGACAGAAAAATTCATAATCTTCGACTCCGACAATCCCCACATACCAATTTTGAATCGAATCGGGCCATTATCACAAAACTTGTCCGCCATCTTGGAGCCGTCAACTTGAATTTTCACAAAAAGTTCACAATCTCCGTCCCAGAAAACCACACATACCAATTTGGAATCGAATCGTTCCATAGTCACAAAACTCGTCCGCCATTTTGTTTTTTCTCTAACAAAAATTTCAGCTCAATCGGATGTCGGCAAGTACTCCAAAAATGGATTGAAAATTTTGAGCCGGAAAGAGTGTGGAGCAAAGTTCAATTTCATGAACTAACACGAATTTATTACTTATTTCACAACTGCAAAACCACAACAACGACTCACTCTGTAATAATGTTCCCATGCCTCAATTTGACTCACTTGTTATGCGCCTCAGATTTACGCGGTTGCCTATAGGTAGGCTAAGCGTAGAATTCGAAATGGGGATCTCGACCCAAATATGGCGGAGAGTAAACCTACTTGTGTTTACTTATATACGGTGCTACTACGGAACAAACTACTATACAAAATGCTCAAGGTGATACGGATCTAAATTTCAAAACCGACACTAATTAATAAACATAAAAGAATACCCACGATGAGCAATCTAAAAAAAATATGGAAGAG
Source organism: Gonioctena quinquepunctata (assembly GCA_018342105.1). Taxonomy (NCBI): domain Eukaryota; kingdom Metazoa; phylum Arthropoda; class Insecta; order Coleoptera; family Chrysomelidae; genus Gonioctena; species Gonioctena quinquepunctata. Next base: position 114,850 of record JAFIRS010003362.1, on the reverse strand, counting down.
ATTATAACGAGCAATCATGAGAAAATCACCCCTGAACAAATGTGAAATGCACTGAAGCAGGCTATGGATGAAATGGTGAACGAAGAATGTTCGACTGAGGATAAATGGAACTTGGTTGAAAACAGAAATAAGCATAAACAACATCAAAAAAGGAGAAACAAACCTATTGTTGGTAATATAACTGGGTGCCCCCTGAAAGTGGCAGAACAAAAAACATATCTGTATGTCTACAAGCTTGACATTGATATGAAACCCGAAGACGTATTTAACTTCCTCAAAAACCCGTTTCCTGAAGTAGAAGTGCAGCAACTGGAGTCAAAACATCCCCAATTCTACTCCAGTTTCAAAGTAGCTATAAACGAATACAACTATGAACCATGCAGTGTGGCCGGAAGGTGCATTTGTAAACCGGTTTTTGTACCGGAGGACAACATGTAAATGAATAATATGATAAGTAAAACCCAAATATCTGACTATAGAATGGTGGATGGGGTGAGAATTTTCCATTTGAATATTGTAACCATTTCTAATAAATCTTGAAAAGTTTGGTTGCGACATTATTTGTTTGAGCGAACACTGGTGCAGTGTAATCTCTCTAAAAAAGGTGAATCTACACCCGTTCAAACTTGCTAGTTTCTTCTGCAGATCTGACAGTGGGCATGGAGGTGTCTCCATATTTCTAAAATCTGATATGTTATATAAAACCATAGATCTCATACAATACTGTGAATAATTTCATTCGGAAAAGTGTGGGATTGTGCTTTCAAACACAAATATTTGTATTATCACTATGTATATATCTTGTGTGCATGGGGATTTACAGATATTTTTTGTACATTTCAATAATCTTATGGACAAGCTTTTCGCGAAATACAATCAAATAATTATACTGGGTGATTTCAACATAAATATTGAAAACAGTGACAAATCAACGTTGGAATAGTCTTTTGGTCTGAGATTCACAATCGATGAATATACCAGAGTGAGCCAATTGCTTATACAACATTCCAACAAACTCAAATAAATCCAGTTACTCTGTGGATATACTCGATTCTGGACTCTCAGACCACCGGGCACAAAAAAAACTTGTAAACATCCGACATAATACTTTTCCAGCAAAAACCTTCACAAGAAAAATAAATGAAATTGGCCTTGGTAAAATGATTGAGTCACTTTTGGACCTGGATTGGACCATTTACAACTCACCCCAAGAGAACCAAGAAATTTGTAATTTATTGTCAAACTATCCAAAATTCCCACAATTCATTCATACTGAATTCCACTAACCAAACTGAAGATTCATGGAAGTTAATAGATCACGAAAGGAATAAGGAAGCAAAGAAATCTAAAATATGTTAACTCAGTCCTTACGATTCCAACGAGTATTTCACTCATGTTGCCAAGGAGATCATCCTAACATTACCTGATATGAAACAATTCACGAGCGATTTTCTGAATGACCTCCCCAAGAACGAAAGATTCACTCTTACTAGGACAAGTAAATTACGAAGAGGTAAACGCTGCAATAAATAAATAAAAAACTCAAACTGTTTTCATATACAAATTGTTTTGTGTAAACAGTAAAATCAGGGCACAGCGACCATGTTGATTGAAACCCCTAGTAACCCTGATCAATATATGTTTCCTCCATGGAATCTTTCCTGACAATCTAAACATTACTAAGGTAATCGAGCTTATCAGAAAGAAACATTTGCATTCAATGTCCATTTATATGGAGGTATGCATGGATTTTCAGGTGAATCTCATCCAACGTTCTGCGTTGTATTTGCCAGGAAAGTAGTTGTTTTTCCCCTGTGATCTACCATTTTCTGGTTCAATTTATATTGAACTTTTGTTGTGAAGAAGACCGCACTTCGTTTTTTCTATTACCAAGGTACTTCCAATATATGAAAAAGGAGACCCAGATTTGACCACAAATTTCAGACCCACCTCTATAATCCCGATTTTCAGTTAGATTATTGCAATAAACATATTACTTTCAACAAAGGACAGTTCGGTTTTTGACCAAACTGCTCCACAATTCAGGCTATCAGCCGCATTGTTGCGAACATAGTCGAGGGTCCTGAGAATGGCAAACACACGGAAATGACCTTATGCGACCTATCCAAGGCCTTCGACTGTGTATCGCTTGAGAAACTCTGAAACTGATGAAATCCCATCTCAATAACAGAATTCAGTGTCTAGCCATCGAGAACAATTTCTCTGAATTTCAGAACATAAACCACGGAGTCCTGCAGGAGAGTGTACTGGGACCACTGTTGTTTCTTATCTACCTCAACGATATTTTCCACTATATGTCCCCCTCTGGATGTATTTGTTTTGCAGATGACACAACTTCAATTAAAACACATTGCAACCCTATCACACTCAAAAATTCTACTGAGCAAGCCAAAAACAAGGCTCATATTTGGTTCAGTTCAAATAATCTTAAACTAAATCAAGAAAAAACCCAAAAAAATGTCTTCTCCGCAAACAACATTATTTTACCTCGAATAACTCAGTGAACCTGTAAGGTATTGTGCTGGACGACAGGTCAAAATGGAGTACCCACATTGATCATTTATGCAAAAAACTCTCCACACAATTATTCCTATCGAGACAATAAAAAAAAATATTGAGCATTCCAATATTAATAACTTCCTACTACTCTCCCTTTCACTCGCACCTTATCTGTGGTACTATTCTCTGGGGCAACTCAACACACTCAATTATAGTATTCAGACTCAAAAAAAAGGCGCTAAGGATCATAGATGGTGCAACCTTCCATGCCCACTGTTAGCCACTAATCAAGAAATTCAGAATTTTACCAATCCCATGTGTCCAAATCTATAAAACTCTACTGGAGATGTTCACTAATATAACTCTATACTCAACAAATGCTAATGTCCACAACCATGCTACAAGATCATCGAAAGAACTCAGAACTACTAAATTCATATTGTCCGTCAGAGACCAAAATTCTACAAGTGACATAATTTTTTATAAATTACCAGCATCTGTAAAATCATTTAATTCCAACCAATTCAAGGAATGTGTGAAGAATCATTTACTATTATATTGTTTTCACTAAATAGAGGAATTCCTATCATTTAACCATGAATGCAACTACATAACCATATCGTAATAACTACATAACCATATCGTAATAAAAATATTTGTGACGGCTGTTTTTATGACTTGAGATAGGTAATCTTCCAACTCTTTTAACTATTGTAACTTGACATGCTACAAACATATCATTTTATGTAACGTGGTTTAGTAAATTCTATTCTATTCTAAGTGAGTCACATTGTTTATTTTGTTGATTACCAAATTATAGTACGAAAGAAACCATGAAACATTTGCATAATTTTTATGTTTTATTTTTCAACTCTTTCAATGGACCCTGTTGATGGGGAAAGGAATATGAAAACACACCAGGTTCATGTTTTCCCACTAGAAAAATATTTCAATAAATCTTTCCATCTTATCTGACTTTTTACTTACTCATAGTAATCATGTGCAGAAATAAAACTCACAAAAGATTTTTTTTTAATTGTTGAATCACAGTTTTACATCACTGCCTAGTGAAAATATGATCAATTATGGTTGCAATTAATTTAACTTAAATTGAGGAATTTATGAGAATAATCAATTTTACTTTTATCATTGTAATGTTACAGTAACAATGAAATATAATTGCACAATATTTAATTGAAACTGAATTATACCGTTTCAAATATCTTCAATGAAAATGTATACGAAATATTTCCCTTTTTCGCAAATCTGAAAGTAAGTAGCTACAAAGGGTAAATTATTCATACACGATTTTCTTTGTTTAGATATTAGTCAGAAAAAAAATGTATCTGTTATTTTTCAACTACTATATAAATTCTTTTATAATTGGTATGATTTTCATGAACGCACATCATGTGGTTCTGATTTAACGAGGGGTGTGAAAAATTGTTGTTATTTGATTAAAAAATACAACTTCTCGAAAACTGTGACGGTGACAAGAAAATCGATTCCACTGCGGCAATGAGTATGGAATTCCCTATGATTTGTATGATTTTCATGAGCGCACATCTTGAGTTTCTGATTTTACGAGGGCTGTGAAAAATTGACGATGCCCGATAAAAAAATTATTTTCTTGAAAACTGTGAGGGTGACAAGGAAAACGATTCAACTACGGCAATCAACATGAAATTATCTATAATTTGTATGATTTTCATGAAAGCACATCTTGGGGCACTGATTTTACAAGGGGTGTAAATAATTGTTTTTACTCGATAAAAAAATCATTTTCTGGAAAACTGTAAGAAGACAAGACAAACGATTTCACCGCGGTAATTAACATGAAATTCTGTATAAGTTTTATGATTTTCATGAACGCATATCTCGGGGTACTGATTTAACGAAGGGTGTGAAGAACTGACGATGCCCTATGAAAAAATAATTTTCTCAAAAACTCTTATTAGTGATAGAAACATTTCCGTAGAAAAGTGACGTCATCTTATGATGTCCCTTTCATAATATGAATTGACATGATTCCAGGTTTCATATCGACTGATATCACGATGATATCGAATGCCGTTGAATTACAAATCACATATATGTTGAATATTTTCAGCACAGATTTTTAGTCCGGGTGCTAATAAATATGTTACCCAGCCACAGATTTTAATTTTCCACTATGTCAACATGTGTGGCTGGAAATCTATGGATAACTTCACACCAATCATTTATGGAGAAATCGACCATTTATAGGTTATTAATGGCCCATTTCACTGCATATTTGGTTGCATGTATCACAATTTTGCTTTAAAATATGAATTGAAGGTTAATAGGGGTCATTAGCGATCGATTTCGTGTAGATTAAATAGACTCGTTAATACAAAGTCGCCGGAAAAATTCATTAACAATTGTCGAATGACGAAAACAAAATTTCCTGAAACAAAAGAAAAACAGAAGCATCAGTTGATTGGAAATTTCTCCTTTTTTTTATACACCCTATATCTCGATTGGATATTGTTTTTTCCAGGCTAAAATTCACCTCACAATTGTCGAATGACCAAAACATAATTGTCTTACAAATTTTGAATTTCCTGAAGCAGAAGAACAGCGCATACTTTTTTCCTAAAAGGTGCTGTGCTGACTTGCTATTATATTATATTGATGATATCGAATATATTTCAATGAAAATTTGTCGAATAATTGTCGAAATACATTCAAAATGATAAAAATACACTAAAACATATTTTATAGAACATATAAGCATTTTTATTATATTTCAGTAATGCTCACTGTGATATTGACATTTTTTCTTACCCAAAAATCACCTAACATTGAATGACCAAAACCTAATTGTCGTGCAATTTTGAATTTCCTGAAGCCAAGAGAACGATGAATTAATTGGAAATTCCCTTTTTTTTTAAATACACCCTGTATTTCACTTGAATATAGTTTATATCAGCCTAGAATTCAGCTAACAATTGTCGAATTACCAAAACATAATTATCGTATACTTTTTGAGTTGTCATAGAACGGCGCACATTTTTTTCCAAAGGGATGGCTGTGCTTACTTGATATCAAGTTAGCACAGCCGTTCTTTTTCTTCAGGAAATCCAAAATTTGCACAACAATTATGTTTTGTTCATTCGACAATTGTTAACTGAGTTTCACGCTAGAAAAAAAAAATATCCAACCAAGATACATCGTGTATTTCAAAAAAAGGAAATTTCCAATTAATTCATCATTCTCAATTTTTTCCTTTGCTTCAGGAAATTCAAAAAGTGCACGACAATTATATTTTGTTCATTCGACAATTGTAAGGTGAGTTTTTGACTATAAGAAAAACTGTTCAACTGATACACAGTGAGCGTTGCTGAAATATCATAAAAATTTAATTTTAGAATTATTCATCGTTTTCAAAAATAAAATAAAAATTCGAATTCAAAATTGTAAAACACCTATATTTACCTGAGTTATATGAATGCGATGTTGCCAAGTACTCGAAATTTTCACGAACACCAGGAAATATCCATAAAAAGGCGTATATTTTCTTTAAAATCCATTTTAGTGCATTTTTGTTGTGTTCAATGGATTTCGACAATTATACGACAAATATTGATAACAATATTTCTGAAATTCGACTTTTACTCCTAGATTTACCGTAGTGGCAGTGCTAACTTTATATCAAGTTAGCACAGCCACCCCCTAAAGAAAAACCTAAAGGCGCGACAATGTTTTTGTATTCACGACGATTATTCGACAAATATTGCGCTAAGTTTGATAGATTTTCGAACAAGTGGCTTTGCTAACTTCATAGGGGTAAAAAGATGGAGAAGGCATAGCAACGGAGAAAATTAGAACTATTAGCCATGAACCTGCTTGCTACCAGCATCAGCACCGACACGATATCCACCCCACTTCTATAAACTGACCAGTTCACTAACTCAACTAATTTTATTCTAAATGATCATAATCAATCAGTTTTAGTGAGAAAATGTATTATTCTTATTTTTCTTGCAAATTTTGTTATTTTGAAAAACAGAAAACTTGAACGTAACTTACATGTGTATTTATACATAAAACCATGGGATTCGTACTACATCCACCATTATTAGTAACACATTCATCTATGTCAGAGCAGTGATATCCATTACCAGTGAAACCTAAAAAATGAATATGTAAAAACTGAAGTGTACCCTCCATCAAGTTGATAGTTCACCTGCTGGACAAGGAGCACAGTAAAAGGAACCTGGCACGTTAATACAATCTACATGCGGATTGACAGAACATGGTGGATGATTCATTTTGCATTCATTTACGTCCACTGAGCAAGCTTCATTCGTACCATCGGTTGTCCAACCCTGAAATCATAAAACTGAATAAATGATATATTCATCAAGATGTATTGAATCCTTTGAAATAAATCAGGTCGATTTATAAATATTTCAATCTTCGAAAGAATGGATGATAACCTCCTAATCATTAAACTCAAATCCGCTGGTTTTCACTCATGGCTCTCAAATTCAAGAATTTAATAATTATCATTATGATGAAAATAATAATTTCAACTTGGAGGATATTTTTGAAATACTTCTAGTAAGGTCACGTCATGAATCATCATGTACTATAGAGTTTAGTAGTTCAAGAAAAAATATCACCTGGTCACAAATACATTTATAACCAAGAGCATTCTTTTGTGGCACACATGTCCCTCTACCACATAGGTCAGCACCACTCGAAAGACAATCAGTTTTTCTTCGGGTACAGTGGAGTCCAACGAATCCCCCTACACAGATACATCTGAAAAAATATCATAACGTCCATCTCCAGATTCACGTATTGACCGAAACCACTCACTCATATGTTCCAGGCTTATTAACACAAGTAGCTCCATTTTGACATCCCAAGTCAGTTCCTGCGAATCTAGAGCATTCGTTGACATCTACACTGCAATCTGGTCCCTGTTGAAGAATCTAAATTTATTTTCAAATTATCTCACATGTGTTCCGAATTATATATTTTGGTAATCTCAATTTTCAAAGATGCATGTTGAATATGAAACGATGCAGATATTTCCATGAACAATTTGATTTTCTGTGAAATATAATAATAGGAGCCATTTTTCTTATACCTTCATAATTTAAGTTTTCCACAATGTATTTATAAACCTTTGGGAGCGCCCATGAAGTTTAATCATATATGAATTGCATACACAGATTTTTATCCAGCTGCAAAGAACAACATTTTCTATTTGTTGCTCAATCATATTTCATTTGATATTTCATCAAAAAGATTAATACATTCAGTGTGTTGTTTTTTTATCAATAACTCATTTCTCTCAAGTCGTCTATTGGATGACACGAACACAGAAACTGAAAAAAATCTGGGAAAATTATCGGGTAAAATGATCCTGAACCTATTGGAAAAAATTATAGGAAGAGCTGAGGAAGAAATTGTGCTTGAAGAGAAAATTGAAAAAACGCGAATATACGATTTTGATATACTTTAATGAGCACGCATCTTATAAAACATCCATTTTATAGACAAAATATCTTATGCTACATACTACAATTTATTCAATGGTCGTATCAGAACAAAATTGAAAACTATATATGGTAGATGGCAGATCGAATTCTGCATCTTAGGATGTGTGATTTGAACTTCCCCTCAAATAATCTCAATGACGTAATGTTAGTGTATGTGCTATGAGGAGAATCTGAAATTTTGAATTTAGAGCGTATATCCATACAATTATTCTTGTAAAAATGACCGGAAATTATGAAGGAGGAATATACTTCCTTTGGTGACGTTCGAGAAACCATTTTTTTTTCTTTCTCGAATCGAAAAATATTTTTGAATTTCAAGAGACTGCTTAGGATTATATATTATCTTTCATTTTTTTTTACAGTTTCACTCCAATTGATTACCTGACTTTGAATTCGAGGTATACATTATTCGTCATATAATATAATTTCACAGTTTAGTGACAACAATTCAGACTTTTTTTATTATATATATATATATATATATATATATATATATATATATATATATATATATATAGAGTCTAGTCTAACTTCTTGCACACCCGTGAATGGCGAGTGTATAATGTCATTTTATAACAAATTACAGGGGTTAAAAATCTGAAAAAAAATGATAAAAACATGTTTTGAACTTTGTAAAATTTGAAAAAAAAAGTGTAGCGCCACCCGCCTAATTTCAGGTGACCTACTCAAGAAAAAACTTTGGAAATTACCGAATTCAATAGACATTTAACTCGACATTTGGAAAAGGTAGAATTTTGAACTGATTGTGTGGTAAATGTATACTGTAACGAAGCATTTTTCCAAGCTCAGTTACAAAGAACGGCTAACCAAAAGTTTGAAGTAACTTTGGTACGTCCCTGCCTATTTGGGGTTCAATATTAAATAACGCCTGTTTAGAAAATAAGTGTAAACAAACAAAGCTGCTGGATCGATCACAAAACCGAGCAAAACTGTACAAAAAGACTAAAATACTTTTCTGCCTGATTTACTACGAGAGTAGAAAAAGGTAGATTCATATTAGTAAAAACGTAGTATGCTTTTTCATAAGGGGACAAAAGGATAAGCTACTTTTTGGTTCAGTTCTCATGTGATTCAGACAAAAAGAGGGTCTTTTTTTATACGGTTTTTGTCCGATATTTCTTTTAAATCCGGTGGATATAAAAGGGGACATTTATTGGGATCGCTCTCTTTCTCCCAGTCCGAGAACAAGTTACCTCAATTGTAACAGTAGAACATTGTGTATGAACCTTTGATCGTGTCATTAAGACATCTCTGCCCATGTTGCCCTGTATGTTTATTTTTTCCCTACTGTGGTTGATATCCTATTGAGTTTATCAGGTTGGCTAAACGCCGGATTTATTTTATTTCATTCGTTTAATATTTTATACGATTTGCACAGGTGTGAAATATTCCAGTCCCGTGACTTTCACGATGAATCGATTTCTGTATTATTTGTTATTTCGGATTGATTTATGGGGTATTGTGGTTGAACCAAGAATATAGATTAAGAATTCCTATCACTACCAAGCAGGCTGTCTTCTCAACTTCATTTATTTTGTATTAATTGACAATCCTACCGTACTCGGGAGGATTGCTACCGGTATTTGTTTCATTTCTGACTCTGGCAGGTATTTCGAGTTTAATAGAATTCATAGCGTCCTGGTACTCGATTGGAATAAATAGTGAATTTGACGTTTTGCATCTATTTTGCTGCTGTGGAATTTCAATATCCCATATCACGAGTTCGATGAACTACTCATGTTACCTCGAGATCACGATCTCAGGTTCCGTCGAGGGTCACAATATGTCAGTTTTTTTATGTCTCGTACGCAGGATCCTAGCCATATAACTGCTTTCTGCTGAGTTGGTACTTAGCTAGGGGTAGATCAGGAGTGAGAGAACACCATAGTATGGGATTTGACAATGGGTGGGTCGAGATATCAAAGTGATTCTGTTTTCTTTCCTCGAAGCTCAAAATAAATATTACGAGTAGGCCGTGAAGTTTTGTTTGTATATTGAGACGAGTTTATACACAAAATGTCCTTTTACACTGGCCTGTGAATGGCTGATTGGTCATTTTTAACGGTACTGAGTGATGTTAGATTCTGGCCGACAAATTCATCGATACAATTACTAACCTTCTGAACAAAATAATGACAATTTGAAATCTATGAGGGAAACCTTATCTGCAGTTAAAATTGTATGTGCAGTGACTAATTGTCCTGAAGACCTGGCAGTTCTTAAAACTATGAAAAAACTCTTCTGCGTTAACCACGGCCAAGAAAAAATCTTATGGATTATTTCCATCAAATTCAACCAATTTTTCAAAATATTCCTGGAAACTGATAAATTTTTAAGGAAGCAAGGGTCTCTTTAATACAAAAATTGACCAGAATTTGACTCCCACTGCCTTTAATCAATATTTTTGCAACATTTGCTGAACTTACAATCCCATAGATCTCATGAAAAATTCACCAATACCTAGCTGTTGATTGAATATACTGCTCTGGTACAAAACAGAAATGCATTTATTGCATTTCTGATTAGACTGGGAATATTTAAGAAAACGATTCAGTGTCCAAAATGCACAGGAGATTGCAAGTTGAAAACAGAAATATTGAAATATCGATTTAACAGAACAACCATTATCAAGAGTCCAAAAAAAAGGACATTAGATCACGATGCGAATTTGTGAAATCTGCAAGAAGTGGTACATTTTTCGTGGGGAGGATTGGCATTCAGAAGATGGCTCTATTCATTGGATATTTTCCTGAGCTACCCCACCCGCGGGTCCAATTCATGCAAAGGAAACTGAATTTATTATCACCAACAATTATCGACTGGAGTAATTATTGTTGAGGGGTATGTATTATATATTAAAAATTACCCACTATATACCTTCTTATAAATATATTTATAGGTTTGCATGGATTGGATCGAAAACAATGAAACCAAACTTGGTGGAAATGGAAAGATTGTGGAGATTGATGACGCCAAGTTTGGTAGCAGAAAATACAACCGCGGGAGGGTAGTTGAAGGCCAATGGGTTTTTGGTGAGATCAAAAGAGGCTCCCGAAGGATGTTTTCAGTGCCAGTACCAAATAGAACTGCTCGGACCCTTGTCGATCTCATCAAAAATTGGATAGAGCCAGGGACGACGATTATGTCAGATTTCTGGAGAGCCTACAACAGCTTGGGAGAAGAAGGGTTACAGCATCTGACAGTTAATCATTGCTTCAATTTTGTCGATCCCGATTCTGGTTAGTATTTCTATATTAAATAAGTAAATTATACTAATTGAATTTTATTTTGTAGGTGCCAATATTCAATCCGTTGAGAGGATGTGGAGATATGTTCGTGACAATATGCCGAAATATGGCCTCAAGAAGGAACACTTTTTGGGCTATGTTTCGGAGTATATTTCCAAACGAAACAAAAGAGCTGGTCAACGGATTGAGGAATTTCTCTCCACCACGAAGAATATGTACCACTAGAGAAGTCATCGATATTTCAATATTTTAAATTGTGGTTTCCTGTGCATTTTGAATTGTTTCCATGGATATTCCCAGTTTATAATAAAAAAATGTTTGTTTTGTATCAGAGCAATATATTTGTAACAAAAATAACTGATTACAAAATACATATGAAAAAATAATTTTGTTGGTGTCTACTTCTTGGCATTACATTCAAATCTTTATATATTCCATGCATAAGACATTTACTAAAATAACGTGTCCTCATTTCTCTTTCATTGTCTTCATGATTCCAATATCCGTATAAATCTCTCATAGTATTGAAATATGGATCCATAATCGCCAAACCTTTCACTCGAACCAAAATCTATGGTAGATAAAAAAACCTTCTTAAAAACAAGCTTTTATTCAAATACCCTTAAAAGTACAAAATAATTGCTTTGGATGTGTGACGTAGGTTATGCCGTGAGTTCTAGATTCAAGAGCTTGTCGCGCAGAGTTTTCATTTCGAATACAGATGCGACAAGCTTCTGAATCTATAACTCACGGAATAACCTACGTCACACATCCTAAGCAATTATTTTGTACTTTTTAGGGTATTTGAATAAAAGCTTGTTTTTAAAAAGGTTTTCTTTAGTAATTATTTTATTTTGTGCTTTTTAGTAAGTACCCCTAAAACCCACATACCAATTTTGAATTGAATCGGACCATAAATACAAAACTCTTTCGCCGTCTTGGAGCCGCCATCTTGAATTTGTGAATTTTGTCAGAAAATTCATAATCTTTGACCCTGAAAACCCTCACATACCAATTTTGAATCGAATCGGACCATAAACACAAATCTCGTCCGCCATATTGTAGCCGCCATTTTTTTTTCTCTAACAAATGCATAATGCATTGTCACGGAAACTATGAACACCTGCCAAATTTCACGTTAATCGAACAACTAGAAGTGGGTCAAATTTAACTTGCAAGATTTGATGACAAACATCGGGACAGGTGAAACTGAATAAAAGCTTGTAATGAGCATATCCTAACTCTTTCAACATAGTTGGTGAATTCAAAGTAGTTAATATAAAATCTGGCCACACTTCCACATTACCAACAATATATTGGACTAACCATAAAAAATCATCTTAAAAAATTAGATTTTATCAATAAAAAAATAATTTATTTTCAATTTCAAATATCTCACTTGGTTTAAAATCTGCTCCATATGATTGATCTAGTCTATTTTTTTGATCCATGTTTTCATGCAAAATGGTGCCCAACAACAATTGCACACATAAATGAAGGATAAACTATTGCTCACATTTGAATTCGAAAAGTTGGCGCTCATTCATTTATTACCAACATGAAAAATAGGGCAAAGTTACTAAATTTCATCTGTCAAATGGTTGAAATTTGTTTATTTGGAACGATATTTTGTGCAAAGTTGTGCTGAAAATAAGTAATTTAGGGTGTATTGTTTAGGCTGGTAAAAAGAAGGAGGCATTTTGAGTGATTTTTGTGCGAGAAAACGGTGCTTGAAAATGGGATTGAGAAAAAATTAAAATGTGCTCTGAATCGGGAACGGTATGAGACTGCCGCATTTTCCTTCCGGAATCGTTTTTCAGGAGACAAAAAGTAATGTTTTTCCCTATATTCAGAGTGCATGTGTACAGTAACTTTATATTTGCCTAAACATCTTATGTATCCTTTTTGACAAGAAGAAAATTGAATCTAATTCACTTTTTTCTCTACTGTACAACTTTGAATGGGGGAATAGACTTATAATGCTACAGCGAGTATCCTCTACTGATTCAATGCTGTTGACATTGCTACCGGATGACATTTCGGTTACTCATTTTGAATAATTAATAGGGTTTGCTCGTGTCGGTCAGAGCAAAAGATGCAAAAAATACTATATAAAACTATTATTCTAGTCAATGGAGACTTGAAAGGGTCTCTGCTCTATAGAAGTTGGGGTATAAACAATTCTGATACTTGTTAGTTCCGGGGCCCGATGAAAAATACAAGGTTTGCAATCTTGGGAGGGGTCGGCGCATTCCGCCATCTTAAATACAACCCACAAAAAATGTTTTTTTCGAATCAATTTATCAACGGTTGATCCGACGATAAGAATGTCCCATACAAATTTGGGGAAGAATAAATTATGAACACGTTTTTTAATAGTGTGATTTGTAACGAATTACAGAGGCGTAAACGTGAACATTCCCTGAAAAAATCGGCCAACGCAATCTTTTCACAATAACATTATATAGCGAAATCGTCAATTTGAAGTTATTTTTCTTGTTGCATATCATTTTTTTACTGCCACTGTGGCATGAATTTATAGTCAGTATTATTGAGATTAGTGCATGAATTTTTCAAGTTTTGTTCCATGGGTTCTGTAACAGCCGTTTCATAGAGCAGGTATAGTAATTTCGAAAAATCTCCAGGCATTCATTGTATTCATCTAGACGAATTAATAAGTCACGCACCAATGTTATTTTTTTCAGGAAAGATTACAAATTCACGCAGTTGAAAATCTTTAAATATCAAACTTATTCCTTGTTAAGGATCAACAAATTTGAATATATTCATTTCTGCATGTGCCAATTTCATATTTGGTTCGGATAATTGGAATTCCGGAAGTTATTACCAGATTATCAATCCCTAATTACTTCCCTTGCAGGAAAAATTAACGATTGAATGTTTTTCATCGAGTACTAGATGGATCACCAATTTTAAATTATGCAAATCATCAACTGATGCGAAAGGCGCATATAAAAGTGGGCATTTTTGGAAAACAGGGCAGTCACTTATAGTGAGTGGAGAGTGAGTGTAAAGTGATGGGAATTTCGACGGCATTGAAAGAAATAGAGCACCTCTGATTTCGATGCAGAGAAAAAATTTAACAGGCTGCTTTCACTGTTAAACGGGCTGAAGAAGATGCTGACAACACAGCAAATTCCTTCTGCTCATCATTCGATGCTGTCTTTATCGTTAGCGAAGACGTCGCTTTTAAATCTGCTGACAGTATTAGGATCATCCGAAACCAACATCTACTATCGCAAACTGTTCAAAGTGAAAGAAGCTGCCGAAAGTGAGAATGGGAGAAGCAGCCGAAAACATGTAACACATCATCCCTCTTCAACCAATTTTTTTTTGTCGCTTGTAAAAGCAAAACCAAGGGTTTAATGCCGTCATTGGCATCTTCAAATATCAGAATACCAATCCAGAAGAGATCGCAATTGCTGGAGCATGCTTTCTCTGTTGCTTTGTATGGTGAAAGGAAAACCTTGGAAGAAGTCCGCTACCATTGTTGCGCACTATCTAAAATGAAAAGCAAATTCCACCTAGCTTCCTTACCACAAACGGAGGACGCTGCATGGTACCATGCATTCAAAACCTACCACCAAGTCCAAAAATGGTGTGAAACCAAAAAAAATCCGACTCGGGCTGGAAACTTGATACCTATGTGCTCAGTCCAGTAACAATGTCAACCTGCTCCAGATACCTAATTTCATGCGATTGCAAAAAGGGATGCGGTAGAGCAGTTGGCTGTAGGAAAAGTGGGTTTCATGCGGATTCTGCAATAGTGAATCATGCGAGAATGCACAAGAGGTCCTCACCGAGAGCAACAACGAAGATGAGGCAATAACATAGATAGAAGCACATATTTTCACTGAGGAAAATGGATTGGAGGATAACACTGACAATGACGACGATTATGAAGATACAACTGACCCAGACTATGAAAAAAAAGAAATAACAGAAATTTTACGCGATACTAATTGCCGAATAAAAGCCGTACTCAACTGCAAAGAAGAACATAAACATTTTTGTCGCAGGAATAACCGTTGGGGAATTATTTGAAATTTTTTGTACCTTCAATCCAAGATGGCAGACCATGCCGAATTCTCCTTCCTCAAGGTCGAATAATAATAATAATAATCTGGAGTATGGCCCAACTAGCTAATTTGAAAGTTCATTGTACAATGCATGCTGACAGCTATTACTACTAATTTAGGCAATATATCTTCTATTTTTTCAGCAATGAACGGCCTGAGCTCCATACATGAAAGTATATTTGAAATATATCATTTGATGTCCAAAAACAGTGGTGGAGTCTCAATCGAGTGGAGGAACTGTGGAATTTTACACGCTGAAGATGACCAACACTTAGCTATTATAATATTGTTATTCTGCATGAAGAGTATTGCTATAAGGTGCCTCATTTTTGCCAGGTATAATTTTGGAATTCAACTCATGTAGAAGACCACTAAAAGCACATGCCAGAACTTAGAACAGATTGAATGAAAGATTTTTGTATAAAGTGTATATTGTTCTTAAGTTTGCAAAGCGCTTTCGATGTCAATGTCTTAATGACTTATCCACCTGGCCTTTGAATTCCAACATGTGATACGTTAGATTCTAAGCCAATTAATAATCATTTGATTAACAATGTACTCATCTGTTGTTTTACTTCCTGCACCTGCCATGAAGCACTGAAGATGACGAAAGTCGAGAGCGCTTCGCAAACTTAAGAAAAATATACACTTTATACGAAAATCTTTCATTTATTCTACACGAGTGTATTCAGCTTCCCACATTCAATTAAAACAGATTATCATTGGTGACCAGAAAATATATTGCCAAAATCGTTTTTTTTTTATTGTAATTATTTACAAATTATGAGCCGATTTTATCCGGTACTAATGCCCACCCCATTGAAAGTTTTTCTAAGCACAATATCGCTTGGTCACCGCATTATCAATAAGCAAATTTATTAGTATTATTCCATAGCTGAAAATGGAAAGATGAATTTCCAAGTATAAAATGACTCTCAATCGAGTGGAGAAACTGTGGAATTTTACATGCTGAAGATGACCAACACTTAGCTATTATAATATTGTTGTTTTGGATGGGAAGAATTTCTGTAAGTTCTCCCATTTTTGAGGTCTCCGGAGCTTGTATAGTCTTCGACTTCAACTAATGTGGAAGACCAAGGAAAGCACATCCAAACAACTGAGAGTTTGATGTGAAATGTAATGAAATAATCAGATACAACGAATAACAATTAATATACAGTGCTCGTCTAGAGTCCGTTCCCCCCCTACTAATTTACCACCTGGTATATCGCAACAAAATTTGGAGAGCTCAAATAGGAGATAAAAACCTACTTTTTCAAGAGAAATGCACAGCTGAAAATTCAAAAATGGCGGCTGAGCGCCATCTTCAATAATTTTTTTGAATGGAACACGCCGTATATTATTCCATTTTCGGAATCTGCTCATAATTTTCAACAGTTTTCTTCGAAACACTTTACTCCTAAATTCAATTGTTTTCAAAATATTAACGTTTGAAAAGTGACATTCCGGTTTGAAATGAAGTATGAATTTTGATCACTTCCGCTAAAACATTTTGCTAACTAAACGTTGTTATTGATTTGTAGTTGAATCTATCAATGAATTCGACTAATAAGAGGCGTAAAGAGAGTTTATTAAGGATAAACAGTACCGTTTACCGGAAAATTTCGAAGCCTACGAATGTGTTCTGTAAATTCACAAACAAAACAAATTGGTTAGCTAAAAAATTATAATTTATTTAACCCCAACAATTATTTCATCAAGTGTTCAATGTGGCCCCCTCTCAAATCTTGACAATGAAGTGCTCTTTTATGAATAGTTCCTCTCACGTTGATGAAAGTCTGTTCATCTATTTCTTCACATGTATCTATTATTCTGCATTCCAACTTGTCTCTGTTTGGCATTCAGTGGCGTAAATTTTTGACTTCAGATACCCCCAAACGGAAAAATCTGAAGGGTGTAAGATCCGGAGATCTTGGTGGCCATTCTGTACTTCCCCTGCGACCTATCCATCACCCAGGAAAGTTTGTATCGAGGAATTCTCTAGCCATGCTGAAATATGATTTCACTATTTTCGAACTCTTCCTGATTGTTCAATACAGTTTGTCTTAATAGAAGTTCAATTTCAGTTTCTGAAAGATTTATGTAAAGAACTCCTGTAAGATTGCCTCTCATGAAAATCGACCCAACAACGTGATTGCCCAAAATCCCCACCCAAACATTCACCTTTTTAGGAAACCGGGTATGTCCCTCTCTGAAAATATGCGGATTAGTATCGCTCCAGTACCGTACATTCTGTCTGTTGACTTTTCCATTAAGAAAAAACTTGCATTCGTTTGCGAAACATACACGTTTTATAAAGCCCCGTTTTCCTTCAATTGTTCTTGTTAACCACTCACAAAATTCAACCCTCCGGTCTGAATCATCCTCCGGGAGAACATGCAGGATTTTCATTCTATAGGGATGAAACTTTTCTTTTTTTATGACTCTTTGGACACTTTTTGAACTCACTCCACAGGATTCGGCAGCTGCAGACGTCGACTGAGTCGGATTGATTACCATTTCACCAACAGGTTCTACCTTTCTTTCTTCTGAAAGAGGGGGTCTTCCTGATCTTGGAGCATCTTTCAGCGTACCATTTGCTTGGAGCTTATTTAAAAGTTCGCGCAAATATAACCTTGAAATAGGATTCTCGGGAAATCTATCATTAAACATACGGACTGCTAGATGATAATTTCTTCCAGCTTCTCCAAATATCAAAACTGCTTTAAATTTATCGTCTAAACTACGAGCCATGCTCAAACTTTTCATTAAAGGATTTAGGCGCTCAACGAACTATTTGACAGTTAGCAGTTCAGTTTGACAGTAAACAAGATGTTACCGCGACAACGATTTTTTCCAATGCAAACTTGATTGAAACCAACATTAGTGTTTTTGGTTGGGTTTGAAATGACCAAAATGTCACATTTCAAATGTTAATATTTCGAAAATAATTGAATTTGGGAGTGAAGTGTAAAGGAGAAATTTGTTAAGAATAATGAGCAGATTTCGAAAATGGATTAATATACGGGGTGTTCCATTTAAAAAATTTATTGAAGATGGCGCTCAGCCGCCATTTTGAAACTTTCAACTGTGATTTTTTCATGAAAAAGTAGGCTTTCATCCCCCATTTGGGCCCTCCATTTTGCTGGGATAAATCGGGTGGTTCAAAAATTAGTGGGGGAGCAACGGACTTTAGGCGAGCACTGTATATATGACAACGTTAAAAAACCAATGATAAATGATATTCTTGTTTGGAACATAGGATGATGATGTATTCTATGTCGAGTGAAAAGGTCAAATACAAACACTAGGATGAAGTCCCAAAACATTTCGGGGTCCGGCGAGTCCTTTTGTGAATATATCAGCTTCCATATCTCCTAATGATTTGTGGTGAACGACCATTTCTCCATTCTGTACTTTCTCGCGCATAAAATGTTCTTTTATATTTATATGCTTAGAGCGAGAACTATTGATTGGATTCTTCGATAAATTTCGAGCAGAAATATTATCATTGAACAACCCAATAGCTTGATGTGATTTTCTCATATCAAGGATCAGTTGTTCAAGGAGCATGGCTTCCTTGGCAGCATCCGTAAAAGCCATATATTTAGCTTCTTGTGTGAATAGCGCGCCGGTTCGTTGCTTTCTCGATTCCCAACTAACAATTGCACCACCATATTTGAAACAATAATCAGTATGAGACTTCCGGTCATCTGGACAAGTACCCCAATTGGCATCAGAGTATCCACATAATGCCTCTCCAGTTTTCTTGAACTATTTTTGACATTTACTTCTGAATTTTTTGTTTTTGTTAAACTTGTGGTAGAACTGTTTCTCATTATTTGACCCATATAATGCATCCTCACTGGATTTTCCATCTTTGGTACGGACTTCAGCTTCCTCTATGATTTTCATTTTGAGTTCTCCAGGCATGGGGAGCGTGTCTCTACTTTCAATAGCTACTCTTGAGTTCTCAAACGCAGGAGAGAGACTATGAAGCATCATGATACTCAGCAAGTCAGCATTTTTTTCGACATTCATATCCTTTGTCCAAAGCGTCCATGAAATCTGTTTCTTGGGGCACTGGTTTCTCGTTAGTTACATATTTCCATAAACCATTCTTGATTGGAACAGATTGATGTTGGATAACCCAGGTATTATAGTTGGTAAAAAAAACAATAATAAATGACATCAACTATTCATCTTGTTTAGAAAACAGGATGATGATGTATTCTATGTCGAGTGAAAAGGTCAAATACAAATACTTACAACAGGAAACGATTATTTGTTAGTCACCATAAAATACGATGCCTTCGACCGATTTTTTTCTTGGAATTGAGATTAAAAAACTAAGTATTTCAAGAATGTCATCAGAATCATCTACAATAGCTACAGTTCATGCTGGAGTTGTCAAATAATAATAATTATCTGTAGTTTAAGTTACTTCAACTATAATAATTAAAACGATAAATTTCAATTTTCTTTCGAAATAAATTCTTGCCATAACAGGTAGATATTTTACTCTATTATTACGGCCCATTCCATAATGTGCCTCTTAATGGAATAGAACAATAATCAGTTCATCATGAATAAGCTGAACATTGTCATAACAATTGCTGTGAATTAATCCCGGGCACTCTATAACTTATGTACAAATACAAACCTCCCATCCTTGAGGGCATTGGCAAATGAAATCATTGAACATATCTTGGCATGTTCCTCCATTATGACAAGGGTTACTAGTACATTCATCTTTGTATAGTAAACTTTCTAGGCTGCGGATTTCCATATTGATCATGAGGACTCTTCGATTCAGTCTTCTGAATGACAGGCTTGTTACGATGTTTGTCGAATTTGTGGAATTTGTGAGCAAAATAGGATCGATAGGTCGCTGCTCCAAGTTTTCTAGTCTCTCACTGTATATTGACAGAGAACGTTGATAATTTTCCAAGAGTCTGGTTGCTTGTTGAGCCTGTAAAAATATAAAGAATGAAGCATACATGAATTCTTGATATTCCTTCGATATTGATAACGACACAAAAGTACAGAATTGCACTATGCGAAGTCATTTACCTATATGAGTTACCGCCCTATTTACAATTTCACGTGATTCAATCATATATAAGATAATGAATATACTGATTGTCGATAACTGAAATAGTTTTAGGAAATTGATTATAAAATTGTCAGAAAATGTTCTAATTACCGGATCGTCGACATCAATAATAATACTCCCACCCTTTATTAATTTACTGACCACACTGTGTCCGATGCACAGAACTCATAGAACTACAAGGCTAAAATGAGTGGAAGGAATTGATATGATTCATAACCACATGTATAGATGGGACACACGTAATCATGCGCATATCATCAACAACATTGCCAGTTCATGTACTTGTACGAGAATTTAATATAATGACATTATGATGTGATGTATTCACATTATTTTCCCATTAAAAGATCCGAAACTACTCGACTATCGATTACTCAGGATCCTCAAGTTCTTTTGTCATATGTATTCAGAAGATATATAATATACAAGTTATCAAGTTATGTGGTGCACTTAACAACCAATGGGAATCGTTATAAGAATTATGATTTCCTACAAACTCATTTGGCAACGCTGTTTATATCAACACCTGTAATTTAGTCTGACGACATTTTCATTCAGAGCCGGTCTTGCCTCTGTTGTTAATTTGTGTTCTTGATAGATATTTGATCTACTGAATTCTAGAAATCCATTGGGCAAATTCTACAAGATTACAATGAAGGAAGGAAACAAAGATTTCTGGAATCCTTTTTTTTTAAATGCCTTAGGATACTTGAAAAGTCTCAAACCACTGATGGTGGGCTCCAATTTTGGATCACTTCATCACAATAAATTCAATTATTGGAATGTGTGTACATTGACAAACATGTTGGAATACATACTTAACATTCCAAATACTAATGTATTTTACAATAATGATGATTAACTTTTCAGGGAAAGAAATGGTTGGAATAGCATTTCAGTTTTATTACACCAAGGCTGATGTTGCAACACGATATAGAAAATTATTATGGAAATTGTTTTACATAGGACAATACTCCCATTTTAACAAATTCCCAGAAAAAAATCCTACCTGAAATAGCCCCGTATGAAATGCCTCTAATTAAAAAATATAATTTAGATATTAATGATTATTGACAACGAAGAATTTCAAGGAAGATTCAATTCCTTCCTACATTATCCAACTTGACAGAAAATTTTGATACACTGCAGGTTTTGTAGTGGAGAGCATAAAAAGTAATAAAGGGGAAGGTGTTCCTTTCCGTGCTGGGAGAAGAACGAGAAGCAAGTGCAGATCTTGATTACTTCAAATTATTACATATAAAATACAGAACTGCTTCTTTTGTTTTGCCCGGACTTACAGGGTGTAACACCCGACCCAACCGTCTACAAAAAAGTTTTGACAAACTCAAATCTTTTCTCAAATAACATCTCTTTCACCAACAATAAGCAAAAATGTTTTGACTTACTGGAGCGTTATCCTAGTCTAGCACAAGTCTTACTTGGACAATACAATAGACTACTGTTTTACTCTACTGGAGGATAATTATGATCAATAAACACAATTGGTGATCCTCATTTTTCATTTCTTAAGCCTAATTAATCCTAAAAATAACATGCAAATAATCATGCAAACACACAATAAAGTCTCTTTCGTCTATGGGGTGATTTCCATCCTGCAAGGGTATGTCCTGTCTTTTCAAACAGGGGATTTTCTTAATTTTATTCCGGTGGGCATCAATTCACTTCTACTCGGTGAATCCTCTGGGAATTTTTCCTGCTACGCCGCTGGGTATCCGCTGGGTGGTAAGGGGTAGGTAGAACTGTGGCCATTAGTCTTTATCTATCTTCTAGACATCTGTTTTCGAGATTAAGGCCTTTCATACGGTTTCGAGTCAGTGATCCTTGATAATTAGTCTGTATCGAAACGGGACAGATAACACTTGCCTGTGTTTTCTGGTTAGGCAACAAGTGCATTGGCATAATGTCGTAAATGGTAGTCGGTTTCAGTGGTCAAACGGTGGTAATTCATTCGTTCAAAAAATCTTCGTTCCTGGGACTCCTAGTTGTGCGGTTCCAATCACAAAGGGGATGTGTTTTGTGAAATAGTGTCTACTGAATTCTGTGCGGAGTGATTGAACTCAAACCATACTGTGAATTCGCAACGCCCTGGAATCTGCTGGTCCCATAATTTCGCCTCGCACAGCGGATTGTCAACGGCTATCCTTCCGGAGACAACTCTTGGGTGAGACAATAATAGTCCACGATATTCCTATCAAAACCTTCCATATATGTGCGGTTAGTAATATTTATCTTTATTTTTACTTAGGTACTGTACATTTTCAACCGTCGCGATGTTCTAGTGTGAATATTCTGCAAATCCGGAAACACATTTTACGAAATCGTGATTATCTTATTTATCTTTATTATGGAAATCTCGGTGATTCGATTTTTATACTGTTTCTATTTGAATTAATTCCATAACATATGGTGTTTTGTTTTTTATAGCCTGTAATCCGTACAGTGTTTTATTTTAGTTCTATCGACCATTCTTTATTTTTTCTATGACCTGTAATGAATTATATCCGTCTCAAAATAGCTTTGCTTGAATTTATCGGGGAATTTGCGGTCATTATTTTACATCAAAACACTTGATAAAATTATCCTTGTTCGCGTTTCACGTTATTAGTTGATTCCCTTATATATTTTTTTCAGTTTGTTCCCGTACTATGATGCAACTAATTCAATTCCGTTTTTCATTAAAGTATCGGTGGAGTTCGTATTTTTATTCATTCCAATTTCCGAGTTCATCGTAGCTATAAATATGCTTTGGCAAATTAACCTTCAGGAATTTTTCAGTTTTTCTGCGTCTTTTTGCAGTCTCCTAAAACCATTATAATTACATTCTATATATACGTTCCTACATTTTTGGTGCATACTGAAAATTTTCTTGTTTAATGATATCTAACTGATTGAACCAAAATTTTCCACGGTTTGTTCTTGAACAGTGCCGAGTGTCATGGGTTTTGTGAGGGGAATTCATTCCAGGAGTGCTTTCTTCATTTTCGTAGGACATTTCACTTGGCTGACAATTTTCTTCATTTTCGGCATTAACTACTGGTAATTCATCTGGCATATTTTCTTGAGTTTGTACTGAAACTCGATTTAATTTTACCTCGTTTTCTTGTGTCGCTTGTCGGCTGCTTTCATTCATATACGTGTTGAATCGATTAGCGGGTATTATTTGACTTTTTGTTTCTCCCACTGGTTGGAGTTCAAAATCAACGTGCGATGACTTTTTTAAATTAGATTTTGCTTCCTGCCTGGCTATGGCTCTAATTCTTTCCACTTCGGGGTTTACATCTTTCTTCACTTTCGTATTCATATCAAAATCTTCTACTATACTTCGTTTTCTCGGGGTTAAAAATCCATTTTCTGCAATACTCAGTAATTTCGTATCTTCGGAGTTCACTATACTTTTTGCTTGAACTTTACATACATTCAAAAATCTGGGCGGCAAAAATTTATCCTTAGACAAAAAATTTTCATCCTTTTGATTTTCGACTATAGAAAAAGTCTTATCTTTGGCGACTGTCATTCCTAGGTGCTTGGCAGTTTCCAACTTCCTGGTGGATAGATTATCTCCCTTGGGTGATTCATATCTATCAACTAGACTATCTTCCTTTGATTTACTATTCTCTACATCGATCATCTTCCCTCGATTCCCCCAATTTTTCCGGAATATTTTCATTCTCAAAGCTTTCTACCAACTTTTTCTATTTTCTGACTATAATTTTCTTCATCCTCGCTGTAGTGCTGCATGGGCAATGTTCCGTTACATCTCTCCTTTCCTTTAGGCAGGAAATGCCCGTACCTATACGTATGCATTCCCACTTGTCGACTGTCACGTATGACTATCTGTCCTGATGTACAGGGTGCGTCGGTGTTTCCATTTTCCATATGTGGCACTTCTCTGCATTCATCTCTTCTCTCTTGTCCTGGAGATAAAGTCACCATTGAATCCTCATCTCCTTGTTGCTCGTTCGAACGCTTGTTTCGCTTTTCGCTTTTTCCAGACGATTTCCCATATTCTCCATTTGAAACTTTTTTTTCGAAACCTGGTGTCACAATTAAATCACAGGTCCCTGATATCTCTATTTGATTGAAGTCTGCAGATCTCGTTCCATGGCATGAAAATCTGTTGATAAACACTTCGCGGATTGCTTTGTGCGCGCCTTCCTTCTTCAATCCTAATTTTTCTCCAGAATTCATCCAATCGTTCATCCTGATAGTGACATCTCTCAATCGTTTTTCTACCTCTTCAAATCTATTTTGCAACTTTCTCTGTTCGTCATCCCGATCTGTTTGGCATATGTGTTGGATTTTCTTTTTCAACTCGATAATTTCCCCTAATAAATACATTTGATTTTTTCTCCAATCAATTTGCACGTTATATTTTCGTAAAAAATCGAATCCCAGTATTATTTCAGCACTACTGTGATCATTATCAATGATTAGGAATTCATGTTCAATAATTTTTCCTTCCTTTACTTTTATTGGTAATGAAACCGAGCCAATATAATGAGTGAAATTTCCTTGTCCATTTCTGAGGTGATACGGCAAATCATAATTCAATTTCATACCTCTAACAATATTAATGTGAGCTACTGACACTTGAGATCTCATATCTATGGACATATTCCTCAAAATTCCTGCTACTTCTAAATTAATTACATTTTTCTGTTCATCGTAGGTTAGTATATTTTCTCCTGGCTTCTCACTATCTAAATAGTCACTCCTGCAGCCTTCATCTGAGGATTGTTGAAAGCTGCCATTCCATTTAAATTCCGGTTATATTTTGACCTTTTCCCATATTTTTTCCATTTATTGTCATTTCCATAACTATTTTCTGTTAGCTTTCTATAATTTATTCTCCTAAAATGCCCTTTTTCATTCCTGCTTCTATGTGATCGAAATCTATTTTCTTTCGAATGGTTGGAAAACCTTTTCCTATGTCTATTTAATTTTCCATATTTTTGAAATAGTTTTTTATTAGCGTAGTTGGAAAACCATTTTCCTGAATCATTTGATCTCTTATTTTGAAAACTATTCCTATTTGGACAACGATATGACATATGTCCGACTTCTTGACATGTTAGGCATACGCAATTTTTTATATAACAATATCCTGCTGTGTGACCTTTCCGATTACAATGTGTGCACAATATTATTTCCGCATTGAAAGTACTAAAATGCATATTCCGTTTATTCATAATTTGCTCAATTAATTCTTCTTTTTCTGCTAATTTGATGGCTTCCTGTAAGCTGACAGGACTTTCAGATAAAACTTTTTTTCTAACAGGATCTAACAATCCAATGGCAAATTGTACCAATAAATCCTGCTCGTATTTTTGCTCTAATACATTGTCAATTCTATTATTTCCTGTGAGGTGCCTTATATTCGCTGCACATATCTTCAATCTTATGAGAAAATGCCTAACTGATTCATTCTTTTTCTGAAAACAATTCAATAATTCTTTTTGTTCTTCTCCAGGTAATTTCAATTTGCTAAACTGCTTCAATAATTCCTTTTCAATTAATTGCCAGTTGTCGGTATTTTGTAATCTATCTCCTGCTTCAATGAATAATCTAGCGATGTTTTAATCTAACTATGGAACTTATTTGACTGTCTGTCCATTTTGCCACAGCTGCCAAATCCTCAATTTCACGAATAAAATCTTTGATTTCTGTTGTACCATTATGGAAAGGAATATTATCCAAAGTGATAGTAATTGACGGTTCATATCCAACCCTATCAGTCCACGGCACTGTTGTCTGAGTTTCCATGGTTCAATTATTTTAATAAAAATCTCCATTGATTGAAAATAAAATTTCAATTGCCTTTTCGAATACTTCCTGAGTTTTTGATCGGTATAAACGCTATATATATATATTTATTTTCCCAATATCGTGTTTGCGAAATAACAACGATATTATACTGAACTATTTCCACAATTTTTCTACTTAGTCACTTCTGTTCAGTTTAGTCTTTTTCCCACTGACAATGAGTTGTAAAAAAAAATATTTATTAAAAAAAATTCAAATTCAATTTTTGTTAGACACTTTTTTTCTGTGGAAAATATCATATATGCGTTAATGTACTTCCTTAATTATTACCCTCGGACCTGACACCAAATGTTTTGCCCGGACTTACAGGGCGTAACACTTTTTCTGGATTAATCAAGACTTTTGCAGATGTGAAGTGTTGTATGTTTGCAGAGAGAAAAATCAAGCAAATAATGGCGAAAGAACAAAAATATGGATGTTTTTGTAGAACTATTTTGGGAACTCTTCTCGAAGATAAAAACATTGTTTTCTTAATTAGATAAGCATGTTTTTGATATAGCTATATACGAGATGTAGCACAAAATGAAAGTGAAAAAATGTATTATACAAATTTACGGTAAAATACGTTACCATAGTGTCTGTTGCTTGGTTGCGAGCAGAAATTGTAAGGGTAGAACTGAATAGGAAGAAGCTATCAAAAATTATAATATTTTTCACTTCATTAATACTATACCAATAAATTATGTTAAATCTTTTTTTCAATTTATAGCTTGTATCAAAAAGTACTAGTAACTTAGGAATTGATGAAAAATCAACTTCATTAGTATACCTCTGATATTCTAAATCTGAGTTGTCCATTGGATGACATTTAAATATTCCCAATGATTTTTTATGAGTGCGCGCGCGTGGGTAATGAATTTAGGAGTCTTGTCTATCCGACAAGACGAATCTGCAAGCTGAGGGCTGAGTCTGAATAGATTGCAGCATGGAAACAGCTCTACCAGGTGCAACACCTTGCCAGGTACGCGACTCGTCTACAGACAACTCAGAGTTCCAATATCGAAAGCTATGACAAGAAAGGATACGACCTTAGAGGCATTCAGGCACAATCCCACGGATATTAGTTTCGCACTACCGCCCGCACGAGCAAAGTTTCTTGATGACTTTTCTAAAAAAAACGATTTTTTTCACCAACGAAAAACTTAACATTCCTTTTCGATAGCCCATTACAGGTTTCTCGCTAGGCACCAACTTTTATCAAGAATAAATTTCATACTTTTGGGACGACACGCTATATTCATAGCATTCACATTTAAATTCCCCAATATTTTTACTTTGTGCCAAAATATTTTTCAGGCACTAAATACTTGGAAATTGTTTGTTACTTTAACTCCAAAACTGCAAGGGAGAAGTGAATTGTGATTGTCTCCATCATACCTACCCATTCTCTTGAAATGATAATCAAAGAATAAAACCAAATTATCTTTGAAATAAAATATTTTATCATGTGGAATACTGCATACAATTCAGTTCATGTCAAATAAATGAATCAGAGAATGGGGAAGTGAACTTCACAATAGCCACTAAAAATTATTCTTCTAAATGAGCCTTTCTTCCCGAAACCTTATGGATTATGGGTTCAGAAATTCCTCATAATTTCAGTTGCACTCCACTATTCAATTCGATCTCAAGTACACACATCTTCAGGAAGTTCTCATGGTAAAAGTCAGTATGTTTCAGTTAATAGAGGTTATAAATTTCACCGAAACCTCCCCTGTCATGGCAGCGGTTTTACTGCGCATGCCCATGTGTGTACCATGCCTCCTAGTTCTATGAGTTCTGTTGTCTGATGTCGATGCAGTGATTCCATTAGTAGGCTGGTGGTACCATTTAATTGTTTTGCATGATGAAACAATAGCAAACTTCATAACGCTCGATCCGATCACATAATGACGCTGCCGTGTATTGAACAATAGGTGTGTAGGGAACAATGAGTGCCTTAGCGTACGCGGACTTGGAATTTGTTGATACCTTCAAGTTTTTCATTAGCGAAAAAAATCAAAGAATTTTCCAAATGGGTCTTAAAAATATATACAGTTTTTCATTTTATCTTACCTTGTTTAGAGTTGTTACGATATCAACATTATTAATGGAAACCCCCGATGTTCCACCAGTTGTTGAAAAACTAATATTTCTATATGGTGCTGCTGAAATCCGGAGGTGTCCATCCAATGTGTAAATACGTGGCCTGAAAAAAAAACGAGTTACCTTGATCATTGTTTTCGAATTTGAAGCAGATATTTTAGTCACAATCAGAAGGCACTACATTTCTTAAGAATGGATCAATAACTCGTGCTAGGACTCGAATTTCATTGTTCGTGTCTCAAGTGTGAAAATGTTTCGAGTCCATCAATTCTCATTGTCCCGTTGAAAATTAGCTGAAGCTGTTTTTAACGCTTCATCTGACATAATTTCGAAACCCTGCTTATGCTTCATCACTTTATTCTATCATAATTTTGGAACGCTTGGTAGCCCTACTCACACTTGACCATTATTCATACATGAACGTTCCATCTCCCAGTTACGCGCGAGGAATATATTGCTAAAAACGACGTGATTAGGAGGTCAAAAATGACGCATTAAAAATGCAGTGAATGAAACGTGAAAACGAGGTGTTTGATATGTGAAAAATGATATTTCAGACGCATGGAACAATGCTTGAAAAGTAAGCGTCAAAATAACGTTCTTGAAACGTTGAAAGTGGCGCTTCAGAGACGTGAGAAATTGCAAAAAATAGAGCATGAAAATGACGTCCTCAAGACGTGAACAGTGATGTTTCAATGGCAAAAAGTGACATTTTAAGCGCATGAAAAATGCAAACAAAATTACCGTGGAAAAGACGTTTTTGAAACGTGAAAACTGACGCTCCAAAGTTGTTATGTTGAGATAAATTCGGGAAGAACTATACATTTTTACTCTTTCTGTTAGTGGCACGCCGAGTTCCTTCTCATGTTTGGCACTATTCTACGTTCATGTTTTCACCGCAATTAACAATTTCGAACGATGGATTGTGATAATAATGAGCAGTTATACATATACATATACATTTATTAAAAACGTCTTTTTTGTGCGGAGCCCATCATCTTCACCATAGTGGTGACCCTTTATGCAATGCACTGTATATTTCTCAACGCATTGTAAATTGTCAGCCGATGGGTGTTCTGTTCTTACTACCCCATGAAACGCTCTGTCAATGATATATTTTTTATTATGATTAACGTTGGTAGCCATTTTTTTTACAGTCATAGTATTTTTTTGCTCGAAGGACCTTAGATTAAGAAAAATTATGGTAGCATTGAGTTCAAGTTTCCTTATTATCATCTTCCCAAGTTTCCATGTCTTTCATGAATAGTAGATTTTTGACTCTATATGCAACGTTCTGAGAATTTGTCAAGACGTTCTGACAGACTGCAGTTTGCTTTGCAACGTACTTTCTTACAGTGAGGTATCAAGTAATCTCATTTGCCGTCTTTCTAGTTCATCCACTGTCAAGAGAACCCATCCCATCTCATCTCTTAAAAAATCTGCCGGGAACGAAGATCATGTTTTTTTTGTTTCTTGTGTTTCTATGTCGTTATCGGATCTTGTTGTTTCTGTTATTGCAGGTTGTGTTCTGAGGTGATTGTGTGTTGTCTGACTTTGTTGGATATACACATTGTATTTGTATTCATCTTTGTTAGTTCACATATTTCAGCTTTTAGTACATGTGTTTGATTCTGTTAGTTCTTTAGGCAGAACCTAGCGACCGCTGCTGCTGGGTTTTTTCTCCGTCTTTTGGCTTTTTGTTTTGTTTTGTATGGTTCTGCTTTTTATCTGTGTTAGTGTTTATATCCTTCAATTTCTTCGTACATGTGCCTTATTAATATGTAAGTATTTCGTACTTCATATTTACAGTTGTATTAGTTACCATTTGTATCTACATGGGCCTTATTACTATATTAGTGGTTCTATACATTTCCCTTATTTACACTGTTATTATTTATAGTTCTGTTGTTTACTTTATAGTAACATGTTCCTTTCCATCATTCACATGGTTTTATTTACAGGTTTAGGCTGGTGTCCAAACTGTCCCTATGCAAGTCAATCTGGATCATTGTCTACTGCGTCCTCTAGGATCATTGAATCCCCCCATTTGTTTATTCCCCTTATATTTATACCCCTCAGAGTTCGTCTGTCTGTTTCCCGTAGGGGGAATGTCATATTGTAATATCTCAATGTCTTCCTCAGTTCCTGTCTTGCTCTTGTTCTTAATTCCAATGTGTATGTCTCTATCATGTGGGTTTTGTCTTCCTTCCCCTTTCTCCACATACACATCCCGCGTCTGTCTGTCTCGAATTAAATATGTTTGCATAAGTCCATGTCCCGTCGGTAATTGTGTTGTCTTTCAACTGAAGTTTTTGTCCCTCCCTTTATTGGTTGTTTCCCAATCCCATTGCTCGTCTACCTTTTTTTTTCTTTCTTTTCAATTAATGTTTTGCAACTGGTAAGTATTCCTGTCTGTCGTCATTGTAATGTGTCTTCGCCTCTATGTTTGCCTCTCTTATACCTTTCCTTTTTATTTGTATAATTATTACTTGCCCCAAGCGTTTCATGTCTATAATTTTTTTTTATTATGTTTGTTAGTCTGTTTCTGTCCATGTATTTGTAAATACTTGTTATTGCGCTCTCTGAATCTGTTATTATTATTATTCTCTGTGTTCTGTTTTTTTTAATCCACAATTCATCTTCTTTAGTATTGCGTATGTTTCTGCCCTGTGTTTGTTCTGCCCTTCTGTCATTCTTCCACCCTTATCAATCCAAATATTGTCCTCCATTTTGCTTGCCATTCCGTATGTTCGTGCTTCATTTGTCCTACTTGCGTGTGTGTATTTTTGTCTCCATTCTCTCTCATTTGTCCTTTCATGTGTCAAAGATTCCGTTTCATGTTACTTGTCTTTTGTTCCGTATTTCTTTCTTGATATTGTTTTCTTGTTCTCTTTTGTTTCGCATTCTATTTTCGCTTCTATCACTAACGGTGTCGTCCCTACCATACCCTTTGTAATTGCTAGAAATGGTCGTTTTGCTACACGTAAGTGTTTCATGATCCTTTTTTCTTGTGCTCTTTCCCCCCATATTCCACTTCTATATAATACAATAGGTTTGATCACTTGTTTGAAAATTTTTCTCAGGATTTCCTTGTTTGCGCCCCATTCTCTTCCAGCAATCACAAATAGTTTGATAGAGATGTCTTGTGTCTTTGTCCCTATTGATTTCAAGTGTTCTATCCAACTCAGTTTCCTGTCGATTGTCAGTCCTAGGTATTCAACTTTGTCCCTTATTCTCAGTGTCTCTCCCCCCATTTTGATCGTTGGTAATCGAATTTATGTCGTTCCTGTTATGAAAATTAATTCTGTCTTCCCTACATTGTATGTCAACTTATTTCTGTCTGCCCATTGGGTACAGGCTTCCCATACGCTTTTTCACTTTCTTTTTTTCCTTCCCACCTTATTGTTGGTATCTGCAAACCTCACCAAATCATGTCCGTCAGTCTGTTGTGTCTCGTCTATGATTTTAAACCATTCTTCCATGAGCATCAACATAGCCTGGGCCCTCGGCTTGATCCTTGCGGACTTTCCCTTTCCATATTTACCTTTTTGTGTCTCATTGATCTGTTTGTGAGGGAAATGTATGATATGTTCAATATATTTGTGTATATTTGTTTTTCCTTTCTTGTCTTTTCTGTTATTTTGAATTTTCTGTGTTTTGTACTGTGTCTCTGCCTCCTCCAAACCCATGTTGTCTGTCGTCTAACTTATACTTCTAGAAGAGTATGACTTCACTGTGACATACTTGAAAGGTTCCCAAAATGTAGTGGCAGATGCCCTCTCGAGGGGTACAAATTGAATCAGATGAACTAAAAATTATGAATGAGAGAGTATAGGATAATATATATGTAATGACACGTGCCCAAACAAAGAAAACAAATAATAATGGGGACGGAAATATTTCTGCACACAACAGTATTGATCACTCTGGAGTGGTAGAATTACGTCCCATAGAAGCCATCGAGTTGAGACCAATTCAAGATATTGATTTCAAAAAAATTAGTATAAGAAGATAGAACATTGAGTTTGTGGCAGATATTGTGAAGTATGACGGGAATACAGGGGTTATTCACTTAAAACACTCAACCCGATCAGTGTCAGCATACGGTGCGCCACTGAGTGAGCTGAAAAATCAATGTGTAAAGCACAAAATTCCGGAATTATGTATTGTTAGCAATGAAAAAGCAAAAATATTGATCGAAAGCATAATGCAAATGAAAAATGAACTGAAAATGCCTAGAATAAAAATATCTATAATGAAACACGTACAAACTGTACTGTATCCTACTGTATAATATTATTTGATTCTGGCTCACTCGATTTGGTCAATAGACAGAAAGATGGGGAGAGAACGAGGAGCTAATTACAAAAAAAGAAAAACAACGTCTGTCATAAACTTGTCATTATAAGTCATTCTCTATTCATTGTCATTGTAATTTACGATATCAAATATTCGTGTTGTAAGTGTTGTCTTACATTCATAATCAATCAATCATAAACATCATCATCCAGCAAGCATACTATCACACTGCAAGCAATCCAGTGAGTCGAGTGAAAAATCTCATGAGACCGAACATGGCCGCTTCGAGACGGATATGATTCAAACAGTTTACTCAATGAAGAAGCATTCACATCAACTCAGGTCCTTCGAATCAATCAAAAAAATCATCCCAATTACATATCAGCAAACTAGTCAAGTTAGGACTTGGTTCCAATAAACAATTCCACTTTCCTGTGCCAGTTCCGTTGGAATTTGAAAACCAGACGAGACAACCACTTAGCAATTCAGTGAAAGGTTACTGGGGATACATCCAAAAGTAAGTCTCGCTTTCCTCAACCAATTATCCTTCTTTGTTCACAACTTATTTATCGCTGTGGGTTCTCATCGGTCAAAATGACCGAAGAACAAATTAAAACTTTGCATTACAAACGAGGTAGTATCAAAGCACATATTACACGTTTCTCAAAATTCTTTCAAAACATAACAGATGATTCTCTATTAGAAGAATTATGTACACGTTTAGAAAAAATGGATTATTTATGTAATGAGCTACAAAATATTCAAACGGAATTAGAATTGACAGACAAAAACACCACAGTTGAAGATCAACTTACTGAAAGAGAAGAACTTGATAATTTCAAAGCTGTTGGTCATGCAAAGCGGTTAGTAAAACAATTTACACAACCCCCAATCATTGTAAACACCCCTCCAAATCCTCAAAATCTCCCAAATAATTCAGTTATACAAAACACGAATTCAAAATTGCCAGAATTGAATTTACCTGAATTTCATGGGTCATACGAAAAATGGCTTCAATTTGCTGATACCTACAGAGCCATGATCCATAATTGCCAATCTATAAATAAAATTAGAAAATTTTGGTATCTGAAATCTTGCATCAAAGGTGAAGCCGCAAATGTCTTGTCAGCTTTGGAAGTATCTGAAGCAAATTACGATAAAGCGTGGGATCTCCTCTGCGAACGGTATCAAAATAAGAGGGTCATAATTCAATCGCATTTAAACGCAATATCTGATCTGCAGAGTGTGCAGGAAGAGTGGCACATTTTGCTCAGAAATATAATTGATACTGTAAATCAACATTTGAGAAGTCTTGAATCTTTACAATTACCTGTAGACAAATGGGACACTCTCATCATCCACATAGTTTCATCCAAATTAGATGCAACTACAAAACGTGAGTGGGGAGGAACATGCATTGAATCTCAAATCAGATCTACCTTCATTCAAAGAATTCACATTGGTTGTTTGATGGGTTTATGTTTTCAATTAACAACCAACAGGAGTACTCTTACCACCTACACATTTCACAACCAACATAATACCTTATGTCTCCGGATTATCTGAAAAGATCAAACGAATTGGACATAGGTATGATGTGAGAACATTATTTAGGACAACAAACACACTGAGATCTATACTAACACAAACGAAACCAAAAAACGCAGAAGAAAGTACCAAAAACTGTGTTTACAACATACCTTGTTCTTGTGGTGATAGTTATATAGGTGAAACGTCAAGACCATTGGAAGTGCGCCAAAGTGAACATCAGAGTTACATCAGAAATCGACAAATAACTGGATCAAAAATTGCAGAACATATCCTCACATCCAATGGCGATCATACGATTGAATGGAATAGGACAAAAATCTTGATGAAAGAACCACATCAAGAGAGGAGAAAATTGAAAGAAACGGCCTGTATTCTTCTTTCCAATAACAACTGCTTTTCAACAAATTCTGTTGAAATGGATCATACATGGTTACCTCTACTCAGAGAGGAAATGAGATATGGTAGAATGCTAATAAACTGATCTGAACAACACCCCATATATCAAATGAGCAATACGTCACTCTCAAACTTTTTTGGCAGATCTCAATTGACATCCGTCAGTTGAAAAAGCGAAAAAGACTGCGAGAAAAAATCCAAATTATAAAACAATTAAAGGAGATTCAGAAGATTTTGAGAACGGGGGCAGATATAGTCCCCGAAACGTCAAGCAAAAACTATATAGGGAAAAGGTCAAGAATATGAGATCACGGTAAAAACAGTATAGCAATCGAAAATTTTGCGCGGAAAAGATAATATTAGGAGCTATGGGCCCCCGAAGGTCCATGAAGAGAGGTTATAGGATATCACTTTTGGAAATTATAAACTGATATAAACATTTTGTATTCACACTGAAATAGTAACTGCACACACGTTTTACCTTTTAGTACTATTAAAAACACATAATTTTCGATGAAGACATGAAAAAACTCCGATTACTTGTCATAATTTTACAGAAGAAATGTCAAAAATCAAATGTTATGATTATCCGAAACTTGAAGTTTATTGATATGCGACGTTGCCTATGTCACCAAAAGGGGGAAAGCAAATACTGAAATTCAATGCATCATACATATTGAGCATATAAATGATAAATATTACAGCATGAAATAACGACCTGATATCTGTGTTTAAAATGCAAAGTATATTTCACCACGCTTCTTGATAGTGATTATAATTTTGAAAATTGAACATGAAGTTGATGTGCCGCATTTATAAAGTTACCGAACATATAAAATAATGTGACTTAATTTTTTTTGAGTAATCTCCAAACTGTACCAAGAAACGCATTTGGATTGGATGTTTTCTTGTATGCCTGGCAATTACTTATAATTTATATGACTTAATCTGCCCCAATAAATTAGGTAAATAATATTTCTTATTAAAATTTCCAAAAAATAAAACCCTATTCAATATACATCTTCTTAAAACTACAATTACTTATAATTTATATGACTTAATCTGCCCCAATAAATTAGGTAAATAATATTTCTTATTAAAATTTCCCCAAATTTTAAATAAAAAATAAAACCCTATTCAATATAGCATCTTCTTAAAACTACAATTACTTATAATTTATATGACTTAATCTGCCCCAATAAATTAGGTAAATAATATTTCTTATTAAAATTTCCCCAAATTTTAAATAAAAAATAAAACCCTATTCAATATAGCATCTTCTTAAAACTACAATTACTTATAATTTATATGACTTAATCTGCCCCAATAAATTAGGTAAATAATATTTCTTATTAAAATTTCCCCAAATTTTAAATAAAAAATAAAACCCTATTCAATATAGCATCTTCTTAAAACTACAATTACTTATAATTTATATGACTTAATCTGCCCCAATAAATTAGGTAAATAATATTTCTTATTAAAATTTCCCCAAATTTTAAATAAAAAATAAAACCCTATTCAATATAGCATCTTCTTAAAACTACAATTACTTATAATTTATATGACTTAATCTGCCCCAATAAATTAGGTAAATAATATTTCTTATTAAAATTTCCCCAAATTTTAAATAAAAAATAAAACCCTATTCGTGTCTCGGCGTGTCTCGGCCAGACATACAAGAAAACATCCAATTGATTTCTTACGTAAAAAGAAGGAACATAACCTAACCTAACTTGGCTAACCTTGTTACCCAAGTTGAATGCAAGCTAATCAACCTTACAAGGCGACGCTTTGCTCCGCTTGCGAACATTTAGATCAAATCAATTTATAACGTTAAAAGAAGGAACACAACCTAACCTAACTTGGCTAACTTTGCTATCCAAGTTGAATGCGAGCTAATTAACCTTATAAAGCGACGCTTCGCTCCGCTCGCGAAAATTTCCATCCAAATTAATTTCTTACGTGAAAAGAAGGAACACAACCTAACCTAACTTGACTAACCTTGTTATTCAATTTGAGAACATGCTAATAAACCTTACAAAGGAACACAACCTAACCTAACTTGGCTAACATTGCTATCCAAGTTGAATGCAAGCCAATTAACCTTACGAAGCGACGCTTCGCTCCGCTCGTAATCATGTCGTTGATTGTACGAATTCTTTTTGAAAATGTTGGTGGCCCTGAAAAGGGCCTTCTTTTCGAAATAAAAATATTTAATGATCTTCTTCCAATTCATTCTGTTGCAATATGGATGGAATCGTCGGCCTGTTTCAGGGGATCGTATAACCTTCCTGCTAATTTCAAAAACTCCTCAGTTCTATTAACTTTTAGCTCGTTACACCTTTTATAAAACATATATCGTGCTAAATTGCCTGGAATGTGTTCCTTTTTTCTTCCGTTGGATGAATTCATTGCCTTGGCATGTCTCCAAGACGATTCAATAGCATTTGTATGAGTACCAGTTTCTGGATCTTTGAAAGATATGGAGTGATTAACCGTTAAGTGCTCATAACCTTCCCGTGACAAACAATCGTAAGCCTTCCAGCAATCCGAATGAATGGTTGTGCCCTTCTCAATCCACTCTTCTATTATTGGCAGAAGAGTGTCGGTATTGCGTTGTTCTACAGCAACCATGAATATTTTTCCAGATCCCCTCTCGTACCCACCAAACACCCACTGACCTTCCACACGAAGTCCTCTGTGATACTTTCGTTTTCCAAATTTACTTTCATCTATTTCAACTATTTTTCCAGGTCCACCAAGTTTTTCAGGTTTCAAAAAAAAAGCGTCCAACACAACCTCCCTACAGAAACTAGCCCAATCTATAGTTGAAGGCTTTGATATCTCTAGTTGTTCTGCGATCAATTTTAATGAGGCATTTGAAACCCATAAATTTACAAATGCCAAAATTTGAAAAATAGATAATTTTGATTTTGCAAAAAAAGTTCCATGGCGAAACTCTCTAGAGTTATTGCATTTCCTTCTTTTTTGTTTTCTCTTGGAAATATAATTATTACATTTCCATTTCATGCCATCAATCCTAAAAAAATTTAAAATATTGATATTGTTGAATAAATTCCAAGTAGTCCTTATGATGAATAAATTTCGGTTATATATATATAAAAAAAAAAATTTACAAGTTAATCTTCCTGAATATACCCATGCAATATCTGTTAATCTGGCAATACCGTAATCACTAAATGTAACTTCATGTAGGTTTGTTCGTTTGCTTGAATTAGCTGATATATGTCAAAAGTTCATCTTTATCTTACTCCCTTTTTTCGTATTTAGTTTCCTTTTTGCAATCCGAAAATGCTAATAAAATTGAATAAAACGATCAAAATTCGAAATTTCAAAGTGACTGAATGAATAATCAATTAAAAATTCAAGGAATACATACATATATAAAACGAATACCGTGATTTCTGATTCATCATAAGAGAATGTGAGGAAAAAAAGTCATATACAAAACGATAGGCAAGTGAAATTACCTGGAAGTATCTTCTATAAGCGAAAAAGGACCGTCGCATTTTGGACATATATAATCCTCATCTTTAGGTATCAAACCCCATGTTCTCAATTTAATAAGCAGTTCTTGCTTATTTTCGCAAAGTTTAAATAATCGTACCACATTCATTGTCGATTCGGCAAAAGACTGATAATGATTAGTTTTTGTTTTGAAACATCAATTTTTTGTTGGGTATCTAGATAGATATGAAAAAATGTAACAAACATTTTATTGGTTACATCAAGAATTAAAAATATATATATATAAATGGGCGAAGAATTCGCAGATATGCTGCTAATGAACAAAAGGACAAGTTGGAACCCATCTACATACTTTAATATTAAAGAAGCGAAACCACCCTTTTTTTTTACTTTAAAAGGCCGTGAAAATTTTGCGAAAATCCGGATTGGCCAAATTCACTTGAATAGTTGGCAACGTGGCATGTTCATAAAACGCCAAGATCAATGCAACCACCAATATGTGATTTTTGACAGTTCATGTGAAAAATGTAATGAAACATAATCGGAGTTTTTTCATATCTTTATTGTTCATCAAGTGATTTTAATATTACTCAAACGTCAAATGAGTGTCCAGTTGATAGTTTAGTGCAAAAAGCTATTCTTTATATCAGTTTGCAGTTTCCAAAAGTGATATTCCATAACCTCTATTTATGGACCTTCTGGGGCCCATATCTCCTAAAATTATCTTTTCCGCGCTAAATTTTCGATTGCTATACTGTTTTTATCGTCTTCTTAAGCTCCTGTGAAAATTTCGTGAAGATACTGGGTGATCTCATATTCTTGACCTTTACCCTATATATCTTTTGAATTTTTTGAAAAAATTTTTTGATAGGCAAATTCAGAAAACGGCAAGTTATTGACAAATTGAATCATTTTTCTATAGGAAATATAATTTGGTGAACGCAATAACTTATCGGGGTGAACTAATCAGTTTGCCCTTTCTACACTTGTATAGATTTTCCTGATTATATTTTCATTTTCAGACTGTGGAAGGTTACCCAAAAAACATGTCAAGAAACGTTGTTCCTCCACAAAAAACCACATTCATTCAATACTGTTTCTAACATTTCACAATCAACTTCTACTGCTTACTCGCCGGAAAATGCACACTTTGAATCATACGTAATGCTTTCTACAGCAATAATATGCATTAATGATAAATATGGTGAAACTCATAAATATCGAGCTATTCTAGACAACTGCTCACAGTCAAATTTCAGCACTGAAGGGTTATTCGAAATTCTACAACTTCCTCTATCAAAGATTAGACATTCAGTTGAAGGTTTCGGTTCGAATATAACGTCCATACTCCACAAAACACATGCTACGATTGAATCAACAACAAATTCGTACGTTTTACGAGATGTACCCTTCTTGATATCTAAGAAAATCACAAGGGACTCACCTACATTTTCATTTGATATAAGCTATCTCAAAATTCCACAAAATATTGTTTTGGCAGATGAAAAATCCAATGAACCTGGTCCAATCGACCTGATCATTGGAGCTTCTATTTTTTGGGATTTGATTTGTGTCGGACGTATAAATTTACTCAATAATCATACAGTTTTACAAAAAACAAGGCTTGGTTGGATATTGTCCGGACCTTTGCCAATGTTATATGCAAATACTTCAAGTTCAGTGTGTAATCTTACAATACAGAATGATAATATTCAAGATTTGTTAGAGCGCTTCTGGAAAATAGAAGAATGTCAAACACGAGGGAAATATTCTCCAGAAGAAGCAGAATGCGAAGAACATTTTATTAAAACCACAGTTCGCAATGAATCCGGTAGATTCATATCAGTTTGCCTATTAAGGACAACATAAAACAACTTGGTGAGTCTTTTGACACAGCTCTCAAGAAGTTTTATGCCATAGAGAAGAAACTATCAAAAAACCCTGATTTCAAGCAACAATATGTCTCTTTTATGAACGAATATGAGGAACTCGGACATATGTCAAAATTGAATACTAAAAATGATTCGTTCAGAAATTTGACATACTATTTACCTCATCATGGCGTATTGGAACGAGCCAGTACTACCACAAAGCTCCGTGTCGTTTTTGATGGTTCGGCAAAAACTTCTAGTGGTATTTCACTGAATGATGTTTTAAAGGTGGGTCCTACCATTCGGAACGATTTGTTTACAATAGTGACCAGATTTCGAACCTATCAGTATGTGGTAACAGCTGATATAGAGAAAATGTATCAAATGGTGACCATACAACCCGATCAACGTGATTTGCAACGCATATTATGGCGCTCTGATTCATCTCAAGAATTAGGTCACTATCAATTGAACACAGTCACTTATGGTACTGCCAGTGCTTCATTTCTTTGTATTCGATCTTTATTTCAATTCGCTATAGAAAATGAATCAGAATTCCCTCAAGTTAGTGAAATTATCAGGTCCAGTTTCTATGTAGATGACTTGCTGACAGGTTTCAATTCTATTCAAAATGGAAAACAAGTTTTATCGAAACTCACTCATATTTTGAGCTCAGCCGGTTTCAATTTCAGAAAATTTGTCTCAAATAGTTGTGAACTTCTAGAAAACATTTCCGGAGTCCAATCTCAATCATCACAAACTTTTATTTCCGATGACAAAGTCACAAAAACTCTGGGTTTAACATGGAACTCAGTAGAAGATATTTTCAAGTATACTGTTAGTCATGATCAAGCATCAAATGTCACAAAGCGCACAATACTATCTGCATTGGCGCAAATTTTTGACCCTTTAGGTCTCATTGGTCCTTGTACTATCAAAGCCAAAATTATTATTCAAAAGCTTTGGGGACTTGGTCTTCATTGGGACGAAAGCCTTCCTGTCACTTTGCATTATTCATGGCTCGAATTTTCGAGTCAAATACTTCATTTAAACTCAGTAATATTCCTAGCATATTATTTGTCCCAATCCTATTTCCATTGAATTGCACTGTTTTGGAGATGCTTAGAAAGGGCCTATGGAACTTGTTGCTATCTGCGATCAACTGAT
Organism: Gonioctena quinquepunctata; assembly: GCA_018342105.1. Classification (NCBI taxonomy): domain Eukaryota; kingdom Metazoa; phylum Arthropoda; class Insecta; order Coleoptera; family Chrysomelidae; genus Gonioctena; species Gonioctena quinquepunctata. The sequence continues at coordinate 73,603 of JAFIRS010003362.1, read as the reverse complement.
CAATTCAATAAAATTCATGTTCATTTAGTTTGCGCAAAGTCCCGAGTGGCGCCGCTCAAAGTAGTAACACTACCCAAATTCGAACTCTGCGCAGCTCTGCTAGGTATTCAACTTACTCAAAAGGTACTTCAAGCTATTCTTAACAATATCGAATACATTCATTATTGGACTGACTCAACTATTGTATTAGCATGGATTAACACTGAGCCACATCAACTCAAGACGTTTGTGTCTAATCGAGTCACTGAAATACAGCAATTTTCAAATGAAAATCAATGGGGTCATGTTTTCTCTGAATCGAATCCAGCAGATATCATATCACGAGGTCTCAATCCAAGGGAATTAATAGAATGCAAAATGTGGTGGATCGGTCCTGCTTGGATGTCCCAAGAGAAATCTTTCTGGCCCAAAGCTTATATTTTGCCCAATTCAAAAATTCCTGAGCTCAAGAAAACCGATCTTAGTCTAATATTAGTGATACAAACCCAAGACATCAACATCATTGATCGTTTTTCCTCATTCACAAGACTTCAAAGAGTCCTAGCTTATTTTCTGCTATTTGCAAACAACTAAAAAATCTCAAGTCCTGAAGCTCGCCTTTCAGGTCTATTATCAAAAGCAGATATTGACAATTCCGTTAATACAATTTGTAAATTAATTCAAGGAAATTAATTCCCAATAGAGTTTGAAATCACTAAAAAAATCAAAAGAACATATCTCCAAATAGTAAAATTATGTCAATAAATCCATTCTTGGATAATAACGGTTTAATCAGAGTAGGTGGACTGAAATATTCCAACATTTTATATAACCACAAACATTCGATTTCATTACCACATCAGGGTAATTTTACGAAATTCATAATTTTGCATGAACATTCAAGGCATCTTCATGCAGGTGCTCAAGCCACTTTGGCGGCTGTTCGATCAAATTTTTGGCCAATCAACGGACGTAGTGCCGTTCGAGGAGTCTTACGCAAATGTGTAACTTGCATCAGGTCTAAACCAATAAAAATTCGATATCAAATGGGAGATATTCCACATTCACGTCTACAACCGCAACGCCCGTTTGCGACAACCGGCACAGACTTTGCTGGCCCATTTTACAACAAAGATGGTAAAACCAGGAGTAGAATTATCGTCAAATGCTATTTATGTATTTTTATATGTTTTGTTACAAAGGCGGTTCATTTCTGACGATCTTTCTTCGGAATCATTTGTAAAATGCTTAACAAGATGTGTGGCAAGAAGGGGTGTTTGCACCGACATTTATAGTGATAACGGTACCAATTTTGTTGGTGCTGAGCATGAAATGAAAGTCATTTTATCAAATCTTGAAGATAATAATCACTTCAATGAATTTCTTACTTTAAACAAAATAAACTGGCATTTTTCACCTCCACATGCTCCCAACTCTGAAGGTCTCTGGGAAGCGTGTGTTAAATCCGCAAAATTTCATTTGAAAAGGATTGTTGGTAATTCCCACTTGACTTTTGAGGGCCTATTCACAGTGATAGTTCTCAATTCCCGACCATTATCCCCACTGTCCAACGATCCCAATGATTTTTCCCCTTTAACACCTGCACATTTTCTAATTGGCGAGCCATTAACTACTCTACCTCAAGATGACGTCAGAGACATTGGAACCAACCACTTATCCCATTTCAAAAATATTCAGCGACAAATACAACATTTTTGGGAAAGATGGTCGTATGAATATCTGAACCATCTTCAAGAGAGAACAAAATGGCGACAACCTTACCCGAACCTCGAAATTGGAACATTGGTTCTTCTTATGGACGACAATACAGCACCATTATGTTGGAAAATGGGCCGTATCACTGAAGTGTTTTCTGGTAAAGACAAAACAGTTCGGGTAGTGAACGTAAAAACAGCTAATGGAATTTTGAAAAGACCAGTGTCTAAAGTTTGCGCTTCACCAAAAAACTCTTAAAAAAAACAGTTCTCATTTAAAGACATTCATATGTGTTGTTTTTGAAAGCCGATCCTTCCAAAGGGGGCAGCCTGTATTGTATCCTACTGTATAATATTATTTTATTTCCAATCTGGCTCACTCGATTTGGTCAATAGACAGAAAGATGGAGAGAGAACGAGGGGCGAATTACAAAAAAAGCAAAACAACGTCTGTCATAAACTTGTCATTATAAGTCATTCTCTGTCCATTGTCATTGTAATTCACGATATTGAATATTCGTGTTGTGAGTGTTGTCTTACATTCATAATCAATCAATCATAAACATCATCATCCAGCAAGCATACTATCACACTGCAAGCAATCCAGTAAGTCGAGTGAAAAATCTCATGAGACCGAACACAAACTATTGACGATAAATAAACTAGACAATTGATCATGAATGATTTACATATGTTACCCACAGGTAGACATACAGGAATCAACAGAATGTATAATATTATAAAGAAATATTATTCCTGGCGGGGTTCAAAAAATCAGGTGGAAAGGTGAAGCGTTGCGATGATTGTCAGAGATACAAACATTCCAAGCCCAATAAAGAACCACTGACAGTCACCACTACAGCGGAGACGGCTTTGCAGAAAATATATCTTGATCTTGTAGGACCACTGAATCCAGACGAGTGCGATATTCGATATATTCTTGTAACATCTGTGGATCTAGTTGTGAGGTAGTTATATTTTGTAGTCACCTTGTATCAATTGATCTTGTCAGTTGTCAAACTGAATAAAGTATTTTCCAATTGTACAAACCAAGTTTCTCTTAGAAGCTAATATATTACAAATTGGCGACGAGCTATTCGGAAAGTGAGGCAAGGTGCTTCGTCAGAATTGATAGAGTTCGAAGTGAACTAATTATTGTTCAAGGAGAACAAGTTTGAATATGCCGAAAACGGTTGAAAACCAAATGCCGGTTCAACAAGTTTTGCGAGGAACCATAGGTTCCCTTGCTGAATACAGAATGGGAATAGATTGGAGAATATATGAGGAACGCATAGAACAATATTTTTTGGCAAATTATGTAGAAGAAAGCAAGAGAGTTCCAGTACTTCTAACGTTGATTGGTGAACAAGCACATCAAATTTTGCGATATCTTTGCGATCCTGAATTACCAAAAAACAAGAGTTACGTTGTGTAAAATTTTACGAGGACAGTTTTCGTAAAAGATTTTAGTCTTCAAAGGAAGAATCGAATTCTATGAATTGAAGCAGTTTGACAACGAAATGGTTAAAGAATGGTACGTCAGAATCAAAAATAAGGCTATCAATTGCAAGTTCGGTAGCTTTCTCACTGAAGGTTATACATGTAAACTATGTAAAAAAGTTGGGCACTTAGCTGGAGCTCGTCATTTTGACAGCAAATCAGCTCATTTTGTAGAAGCTGTTGAAGATAAACTAGTACAGTCAGATGATTTCATGGAAATGTATTTCATCAACACAAATGATTATGTTAAGCCAGTAAAAATTCAAATGCTGATAAATAATAAGCCACTAGCTATGGAGCTAGATACAGGGTCTGGAGTTTCTGTTATTCCAGAAGATGTTTACATGGAAAAATTCAACGAATGTGAATTGAAACAAACTTTGGTACGTTTAAAGTCATATGATGGAAATATCATATTACCAAAAGGTGAAATATTTGTGTCTATGCAATACAATGACATTTTCAATGATAATTGTAGGTTAATCATAATTGAAAATTGTTCAACACCTTCATTGGGTCGTGATCTTTTGAAAGTTTTCAAATTCAATTTGAATAGCTTTTCTGAAGTCAATAATATGGAGTGTGACAAGGGGTTGGACTCATTATTGGATAAATACAAGGAATTGTTCAAAGCTGAGCTAGGGTTATACAAATATGAAAAAGTAGAGTTGATAGTTGATCCAAATGTTAAGCCTATTTCTTGTAAACCACGTCCTATTCCTTTTCCATTCAGAGATTCAATAAATGCAGAGTTGGACGAGTCAGAAAAAAAAGGGGTTATCACATCTATAGATAATTCCGAATGGGGCACGCCATTGGTTCCTGTGAAGGAAGAAACGGGGAAGTTAAGACTATGTGCGGATTACAAGGTCACAGTCAATAAATTTGTTCGAGATTTCAAACATCCTCTTCCAAGAATTGAAGGATTATTCGCAGCATACAAAGTTAGATTTTCTCAATGCTGATAATCTATTGGAATTATCTGATGAAACAAAAAAATTGTTATGTTGAAGTACTCATAGGGGTATTTATCAACTTAACCGACTTTCTTTCGGAACCAAACCAGCATGCGCCATCTTTCAAAAAACTGTTGAAAAAGTTTTACAGGGGTTACAAGGGGTAATCAATTTTATGGATGATATAGTAGTAACGGGAAAAGATAGGGCAGATCACTTGCATAATTTGGAATGTGTTTTTGAGAGGTTTTCGAAGGCAGGATTCAGTTTGAATTTAAAGAAATGTAGGTTTTTTGAACCACAAATCAAGTATTTAGGTCATTCCATTGATAAAGAGGGTTTGCATATGGATCCCGAAAGAACACGTGCAATGGTAGAATGTCCACGTCCAACTGATGTATCTCAAGTTAAGGCATACATAGGGATGATTAACTATTATGGTAAATTTGTTAAGATTTATCTACAATTTTGGAACCATTATACAAGTTGTTGGGAAATGACATTGAGTTTGAATGGACTAACGAATGTGAGCAAGCATTTCTGAAATCTAAAGAGGTGGTATCAGCGGAACAAAGTTTGGCAAATTTTGATCCGAATACTCCTATTAAATTAGTTTGCGATGCTTCTAAAATAGGTATTGGGTGTGTATTATTACATATTTTGAATGATGGAACTGAAAAACCGATAAGTTTTGCTTCACGAATTTTGAGTAGAAGCGAAATGAAATATTCAGTTATACACAAAAAAACGTTAGCTATTTATTGGGCTGTGCGCAAGTTTTACCAGTATTTAATGGGAAATGAATTCATTTTATGCTCTGATCACAAGCCGTTGTTAGCATCATCTGGGGAAAAGAAAGGAATACCACAAATGGCGGCTGGTAGATTACAGCGATGGGCAATATTTTTGAGTGGATTCAGTTATACATTTAGTCATATCAAAGGTAAAGAAAATGGAGAAACGGACGGTTTATCGTGTTTTCCTGTAGAATCATCCGAACCACCTGAAGTTTTTATGATTATTTCAATTTTTTGATTGAGGATAAAATTTCCTATTAAATCCGATGATATTATCAAGGAATTGAGAACGGATATCATCTTGAGAAAAGTTTATAAATATGTTCAAGATGGTTGGCCAGAGATAGTTCCCGATGAACTCAAACCTTATTTTAGACGAATGTCAGAATTGAGTATAGATAATGGGTTGCTTATGTGGGGTTATAGAGTATCGATTCCGGGTAAATTTAGGAAACAAATGTTAGATGAGATTCATGGAGCTCATAACGGAATGGTTCGTATGAAAACTCTTGCGCGGCAATATTTCTGGTGGCCTAATTTAGATTCGGAAATAGAAACTTATGTACAACATTGCGATCCGTGCATGATCAATTCTAAAACACCAAATAAATCAGTTTTGATCAAGTTCAACGACGGAAAACATGTTTACGATCGTATCCATATCGATTTTCTGGGTCCATTTCGCGGTAAGACTTATTTAATCATCACAGATTCTTTTTCTAAATGGCCAGAAATCTATGAAATGTCAAAAATTGATTCCAAAAATACTATCGATAATTTGAGGGATTGTTTTTCAAGATATGGTCTTCCAAATACCATCGTTCTGGATCGTTAGTTTCTGCGGAATTCAAAAACTTTTGTACTGTCAATGGTATAAATCACATAACTTCACCACCGTATCACCCAGCAACGAATGGGGCTGCTGAGAATAGTGTCAAATCATTCAAAATTGGTATGAATAAATTGTTGACCGACAATAGTAATTCTCATGACATGTCTATATTAGTTATCAAGTATCTATTTTCATATAGAAACACACCACATACGGTAACTGGTGAAACACCATCAAAATTGATGTTTTCACGAAAAATAAAAACCCGCTTAGATTTTCTCACTCGTTCAGCATCTGATAAAGCCAAAGAACGACAGATGAGATATCATCATGGTGAAAAAATTACTTCTTTTGAGGAAGGAGAGATAGCATATGTAAGAGATTATAGAAATCCATAAAAGCCCTCATAGACAAAAGCAGTCATTGTTTCAAAATTGGGTTTAGAAAATTATCTTTGTAGGCCTGTAGATGACAGAAGATGGGAGTGGAGAAGACATCTTGATCAAATAATAAAAGTTGGAAGTTTTTATACTAATGAGAATTCTGAAATTTTAAACAAAGACTTTTCAGAAAATGTATCATCAAATAGTAATTCTGAAAATTCTCAGGTCAAGACAACTTCACCAACAAATTTGAGTAGATTTAATAGACAGATCAAAGCACCCGACCGCCTGAATCTATAATTTAAGATTATGAGAAAACATAGGACGCAGGAGTGTAACATCTGTGAATCTAGTTGTGAGGTAGTTATATTTTGTAGTCACCTTGTATCAATTGATCTTGTCAGTTAGTTGTCAAACTGAATAAAGTATTTTCCAATTGTACAAACCAAGTTTCTCTTAGAAGACAATATATTACAATTCTCACTTTACAATGTGAACTTTCTAAGTTTGTTGAAGGCTATCCCATACAAAACAAAGAAGCCGTAACGATAGCAAAGTCATTTGTAAAAAACTTCATTATGAGATCTGGAATACCAAAAGCAATATGTACAAGGAACTGAATTCTTAGCTTCCACACTTCAGGGAATTTGTAAGTTGCTAGGGATCACGTCTTTGAATTCTACAACAAATCACCACGAAACTTTAGGAGCACTTGAGAATACGCACAGCAGTGTAAGTGCCTATTACCGTATTCAAAAGGCAAAACATCCAGACAGTTGGAGTTCGTGGGTTTTTCCAATAACACGGTGCATACGGAAACACAATTCACTCCGTACGAATTTGTTTTCGGAAAATCGTCTCAACTCCCGTCAAATATCGTTGACAAACTAGACCCTGTATATAACTTTGAAAAATACCCGATAGAATTGAAGTTCAGTCTACAAAAATCATAGGACTATGCCAAAAATAATCTATCAAAATCGTAAGTAAAGAGAAAAGGAGCTTGGGACGTAAATAGAAAGATAATAAATTATAGAAGAGGAGATAAAGTATTGATAAAAAATAATAACCCTTCCAAAAAATTAGAGCCGTTATTCAACGGAATATTCGAGGTATGCGAGGAGAAATCTCTGAATTTATTATTAAAAGCGAAAAATAAAATAATTGAGGTCCATAAAAACCTTATTTCGATTAGATGAGCAAAAGAAAGTAAGTCAATGTTTTATGTTTTCCTTTTCTCGGAGAAGGTGTAGTTTAATAAAGTTGAGTAGGTTCAATAGAAATTAGGAAATATCAAATATTATATTATGTTAGTTAATAGGTCACTTATGATGATTGTTAGGATAGCAAGTTTTCGAGTATTGTTCTTGTTCTAGTTTATAAGGAATAGATAGATAAGATCCGACTTCTGCATGGGTCGTAATTGGCTGTAATTGATATACATTGAATAGAGGATGTTGTTCTCAATGAGTCCAGAGTATCATTCCCAGGAGATGGTCTAACACAAATCTATCAATATTCAAATGCTCTAAAAAAGGCATATCACGAACCTTACGAACTATGGATCCTTCGAGAGAAAAATTATTGAAACTAAAATGGTGGTGGACAACGAAAAAAATTAAATTACAGTGCTTGGGTACTTCTCAGCTTTTCCAGAAGCATCGTCGAAGGATGCTTCACGGAATTTGGGACTAAATGGAATGTTCATGAAGAGAACATTGGCAATTATTTTCATAATTGAGTTCATGACCTGAAGCTATCTGACTCTGAGAGAAAAGTAAATTTTGCGGAGTTTTTTATAATGAAGAATCACGATCATGACCAATTTGTGAACGATGAAGCAAAATTTAATCAACTTCAAAATCCCTGGAATCCCAATGTTTACTGTGCCAAGTGATGCTCCATTTTTATAATAACAATTTGAATGAAGTATCTGTCTTAGTTTGAAGTATCTATATTGGAATAGTCATCTGAATCATATAATAGGTAAATTATACTTGAAAATACCACCAGAGAGCTATGTGTATGCAAGCATGTAAAAAAACAAAGAACATATCTATAGGGTTGTTTCACTTTGAGGTGAACGATACCTAGAAATCCTGAGAAATCTCGGTACGCATCATTTGAACAGCTGATGCTAGCTGACCATAGAAAAATATGGTATGAATATGATGCAGCACCCCATATAATCGGCAAATGGTATAAACCTATTTAGATGGAACTTTGTATGACCAATGGTTTGGAATCGATGGTCCGCAACTATATCCACCGCGATCTCCCGATTCAACTCCAATGGATTTTTTCATTCGAAGTTATATAAAAAATTTGGTGTATCTTCATCTGCCAATAACTGAAGAAGATTTCAGTAGAGCCTCCCACTCTATTCCACCTGAACACGTCATACGAAGATATGAAAAATGTTTGAATGGGAATAGTCATGTATAATAATATTACATGTTCTTGTGAAATTTTTTCTACATTACCCATGAATCACTAATGAATTTACGAATTCTTGATTATTATACCAAACACGAGCTATATTGCACTTTTTCAGATGATAAATCTGACTCCATTTGTCTGTAGATTTGCACAGCTTACTAGAAAAATCAAAATTTCAGGCAGTAATATGCTGAATTGAGTAATATTATGGATTATCTCCGAAATTATGGGTTTTTGGTATCGGGAAGTGAATTAAAACTGGGGCTCATTTTCCTAGTAGAATTGAATCATGGGAAGAAAAAATGGGATGTACATTTGAAAAAATTGAGATTTTCACCCTGTTCATTATGCAGTGGATGTGATAATGGTAATTGATCCATTCAAGTTCCAATACTCATGATTCAGTCACTGCATATCACTAAAAATTGTCTTTAATCTGAAAATAGCGTATCCAAAATTTTTATAAAATGCAGGGTGTCCTATTGAAAATAACAAGGATGACGTCACGCCTGGAGAAACCGAGAGACTGTCATAATATCAAAAAATTTCAAGTTGGATTCTCAATTTTTCCTTCGCCGTCCCTACGAATTTTCAGAATCTTGCAAGTTTAAAACAATCGGGAATTCTGAATCACTACAAAAAACAATATCAATAATCAAGATAGTAGATAGAAGGTTTGCCTTCCATGGATTTAGTGACATCCTGAACTTCATAACAACTTCAATTTAGCGAAACAGAGATAAAAAAACATACAAAAATACTCATAGCATAAACAACTTTTTCTGAATATGTACAAAATTTTAGTGATTGACAAGAGCTAGGAATTATATAGGAAGTAACTGATGATTATTTGGAGAAGAAAGCTTATTCTTTCCATATCATTCTGTAATAATTTATGCTTCTAGTAAAGACATTTAGGATCATTATTTCAATGATTTTCTCGAGAAAAAACCTCATTTGATAGAACTCATTCCTATCATACTTCTACAATTTTAAAATATATAAAAAAGTTATTTTCGAAAACGTCTTCTGGAGACAGGAATTTTTGAGATTTTTTTGGTGGAGAGATCAAACCCATTCCATATAAATATATATATATATATATATATATATATATATATATATATATATATATATTTAAAAGTAGTTTTTGGGATTTCTGGTAGTTCATTTTTATTGGATGCTATGATTCAGTATCATTTAGATAGGGTGGCTCCACAATTCAGAGGGACTGCGAAAAACATATTTTTATGTTGACGACTTCATCCCAAGCGCTGACAGTGTGTCAGAATTGGAATTTTTTATCACGGAATCCGAATTGATAATGCCTGAGGCATAGTTCGATTTGGAGGGTGGATTCATTCATTGGGCGTAACTAATTCTGATGTTTATTGTAATGACAATATCACGTCTTCATAAGGATTATCTTTGAATTTTCGGGATGACAAATTTCCATGTGATATTGATGCTCTTACAAAACTAGAGAATATTCCTTCAACAAAGAAGCTTTATTATCAGTCGCACAAAGTGTATTCGATCCAGTAGGATTCACTAGTCCGGTTACACTTATTCCAAAACTGTTGCCTTATAGTTTTGTGAAGTCAAGAAGTGGTTGCAATTAATCTCATGGCTGAGTTTTTGTATAATTCCAAGGTTTCTTTATGATTTCTCTGAGAAAAGCTGTAAATATATTTGTTTTCTGCGATGACAATTACATTACACATGTTACTATTTTTATTCGAACCAAAATGGGCGAAAATGTATCGGTACAGTTGATTGAGTCAAGAATTCTCCCAATGAAAAGTGTAACTTTATCGATATCAGAATTATTAGGAGCAGTTATTGGAGCTAGAGTGAGCAAATCTGTACAAAAGATAGATACTCAACTGGAAAGTTTTCATGGGAAATAAGGTACGATAAATATGTTCCATCAGTACTTCGGAAGATTGGCATCACGTTTCAGGAACTTTAAAACCTGCCGACATTCCTTCGAAAGGATGAAGTGCAAGAAAATTGATGGTAAGTAAATGGTGGCAAGGACCAGAATACTTTTGGCTTCATTCTGAAATGGATTTTTCGAATGCAGAAATCTATGCGTAGGAAAGGAGAAATGTTGTTTCCATGGTTGCGCCCAAAGAAAACAGAAGTGAGATTTTCACTGAGTTCTTGAGTTATACCAGAATGGAAATCATTGAATGGAATCTGGGGTTTTATTTCAATTCGGAGTATAAAAGTGAAATAATTTCAAGAAAATTGAGAATTGAAAAAAAATGGGAAAATTGAAACTAGTCTAATTAAAATGATACAATTTGAAAAATTGAAATAGAAACGATTCATAATTTACAAATTTTTCAAGATAAGATAGGTATATTGAGAATCAAAACAAAGTTAGTTCGTGAAAAAACAGATTCATCAGTTCATTCCTTCACGATAATAGAATTGTGAAAAAACTCCTTTTTGAATAATATTGTTTTTTAAAAAAAATAGTATCTTGAGAGAAATATTTTGGATTCTGAAATAGAAAAACAATTAGAGAAGTAGTATCAAGGTGCTTTCTTTGCAGACGTTACACTCGAAAAGCTGTAGAAACATCATTTGCAACATTATTAGAAAATAGAATAAAAAATGCTGTTGCCTTTGAAATATCAGAAATTGATTATGCTGGACCAGTATAATTGACCATCATTGATCTGGGAGGTAAATTAGGTGAAAATATAGAACATTGTCGATTATTTTTATGAAGTTTTCAATGTTCTTGTAAAACTGGTCCATGTTTATTATCGAGCAAATAAACATATTAATTTCCTAGAGAGACCGGAGATAATTGACTCAAGTTGGGAATTTGCCCATACTTTAGCGGAAGATTTGTGGAGAATACAGATCCTGAAGAATAAATGTAAATAAGGGTTTGTATGTTTTCATTGTGCTGGAGAACCCCGCACCAAATATATTGGAAAATAACTCTCAGCGAATTTTTTTTTGGGATATTATGGTACAAGTCTTTAGAAGTCACACGTGCAAGTTTAAATCAGTCTAGTTTCAATGATATGAATTTTTGAGAATCATACAAATGGCTGTTTCACTGAAACATAGTGAGGTTCACTTATCCAAAAGTATTACTTTTTAAATGATTAGTAACTAAATAAGAGCATAGCTGGTTTGAAGGAAGTCAAATGACATGTCAGTTAGTCAGTCGTTGAGACAAAATGAGCCGCCTATTATAGAGGATGGGTCAATAATAGCGACAATTTAGCATATTTCGCCAATCTTTAGCATTGGTCCCATTAGTGTGACTGGGTATTTTTCATTAGAAATATCTTGATTGGGAGTCCTTTCTTATAATAAGTTTGAAAAACATCAATTGTTTTGAAAAATGTTTATTTTTTAATATCAGTCACTCAAAACAGTCTTTTTGTGACAATAAATTCGCTTTGATGCCTAAACTACTTGGGGAAGTAATTACTTAATATGATTGGCTACAAAAAGCTACGATTACGTTTTATACGGGGGGTGTTAACAAATATAAAACGAAATAGGTTTTGCACATAATATATATGTTTGTTAATTATTCTTGAATTGACCTGTCAATTTGAATCATATTTTTCAGTTATACTTCAAAGTAAATCACCCTACACTCGTGTTAGTTTCATTAACTTCCTATGTCTGGTTTCTGAGACATAAATATTGAAAATTGATATTCTATAGAAAATATTATCCAATCTTATTTCTTGATGAAATAAAATATGCGGCGTGAAACAATTGCGCCTTTGAAAACCACATGACCATAAATCATTGTGATTATTGATGGCGTGGTAACACGTTGGTTTGCGGTTTTCCACCTACTTTACGAAAAGTCGTACTCTACGCTTCGTGATTCCACGAATATCTATAAATAGTAATCATAACCCTCCCTGCAGAAGTGTTAATTATCTTATAAAGTATCATTGAGCGTCCAGTTAGGTATTATTATTATTTAGGTATTAACCGCGCAGAACAATTTGTTTTTGTAAGGGGCCCTGCAAAATTAACTGAAAACCCATTAACGCTGTATTTCCTGTGCCGTTTATAGTTATTCGAAAACAACAGTGATTCATTAGCTGTTGATCTTGTGTTGACCAAACCAGTGTATTATAGAAATGAAATAAAAATAACATAATTTGACAATAGAATATTTATATATTATTTACCTGCGCAAAAAACTGGACTTTCAAAACCCACGTAGTTTTTCACCTCGCAAAAAAAGATCGCTAACAGAAAACGGCACAGGAAATACAGTATTTATGGGTTTTAAGTTAATATTGCAGGGCCCCTAACGAAAACAAATTGTTCTGCGCGCTCAATAACTGAATAATAATAATTAGCTGGACGCTCGATAAAACCTTATGGGCTGATTAAAGCTTCTGCGGGGAGGGTTCATAATTACTATTAATAAATATTCATGGAATCGTCACGAAGCGTAGAGTACGACTTATATGGATCTGGACACCGAATTTTCGTACAGCAGGTTTAACAACACATACAAACGTGTCAATAGCCACGCCATTGATAGTCACATGGTTAATGGTCATGGGGTTCTTAATGGCACAATTGTTTTGCACCGCAAGATCATATTTTATTTCATCAAGAAATACGATTGGATAATATTTTCTATGGAATATCAATTTCCAATATTTATATTTCAAAAACCAGACATAGGAATTTGATTAAACTCAGACGAGTGTAGGGTAATTTACTACAAAGTATAACCGAAGAATATGATTCAAATTGACAGGTCCATTGAAGAATAATCAACAAACATATATATTAGCTGCAAAACCTATTGCAACTTATATTTGTAATAATATGTGATTGTAGTTTTTTGTAGCTAATCATATCAAGCAATTATTTTAAGCTTTTCGAGGAATTGGCTTCAAATCGGATTTATTGTCTCAAAAAGGCTGTTTTAAGTGACTAATGTTGAAAATATGAAGTATAAAAAACATTTTTTTCAAACAATTAGTGTTTTGGAAGAAAGTTGAAATTAAGAAAATATTCTTGTCATTAGAAAAGACTCCCAATATAGAAATTTTCAATGATAAATGCCCAGTTCCACTAATGGGACCAATGATAAATATTGGCGAAATAAAATAAATTGTCGCTATTTTTGACCCACTTTGTATAATAGGCGGCGTCTTTTGTCTCAACGACCAACTGACTGACATGTAATTTGACTTCCTCTCAACCAGCAATGCTATTATTCAGTTACTAATCATCTAAAAAGTTATACTTTTGGATAAGTGAACCTTACTAGTTTCAGTAAAACAGCCATTTTTATGATTTTCAAAAATTCAGATCTCGGAACTAGACATAGAAACTAATTTAAACTTGCACGTGTTACTTCTAGTGACTCGTACCACGATATCCAAAAATGAATTCAAAATTGGCTGAGAGCCATTTTCTCATGTATTTGGTGCGGAGTTCTTTGCAGGTAATATGCTAATGGAAAAATTGGGAATCTTTATCTGATTATGTTGGATCATGGAATCGGAAACGATTGGACAATATCAATACGCAATGAAGAATCAGGTTTAATTCTCAATATCTGGATTCTATTGGTTCATCCCCAATGACATGTAACATACATATGAAAAATAATATATAAGAGTAGGGGGGCTACTAAAAATTATTATGAAAAATGCAAAATTTGAGGGTGGCCTCAAATAAACGAAACGTTGAATCTATCATCATCAATTATAGCATTCATGAAATGGAAGGGAAATAATCCATACAGTTTTTCGAAAACTCTCATAAAAAAGGGGCAAGCACCAAAAATGTAAACAAGAATAATTATTTTTCAATTATTTTGAGAACAGCCCATAATATTCTATATTTTTCAACATTTCATTGTCCTTTGAAATGTTTAACTATTGTTCAATTCAACCAACATTGAATCGTTTTGTTATTAATTGAATAGAAATAGAAAATGTGCACTCTTCCATTATTGTCAATTCTCCAAACATTAATTTTTTGCACCAGACGATGGAGGATATCCTAACACTATCTGTTTATCTGATAAATGATGGAAACGACCTGCTTTCGATGAAAATATATGGTTTTTGGAACAAGACTACCGTGGCAAAAGTTACGTTCACAATTCTACAAGATATTGAAAAACCAGCAATCAAGTTGATTTCTCAGAAAAGAATAATGGCCCAATAAACTCGAATTCATTCTGAAATTTCAAATATTACAAGTTATAGTACAAAAAAGTACCATGACATGAATAATATTGCTGTTGCATCTTGTTACTAAGAACCAACTGTTTATAGTGATTTTTAAATCTTGTATTTGTATATGTGGTCGTAGAAAACCTATAGTACTCACTATCGTTGTTAATAAAATCAAGCACTTATTTACTTTTATTTTGAGGTATAATTTGTTTATCACGTCTCTTGATATGTATATACTATTAATAATCTTCCCAAATTCATATTGGATATGGAAAATCCTAAATTTATTAAAAAAAAACATGTTGAGAGATTACGTGACTTATGGCTTAGGGTGAATGCTTTAATCATCTACACTAAATTTAGAGCTCATATAATCAGTCCTCTCAATTCTTATTTCGTTTTTTTATAATTTTGTTATTGAATTTCAATGTTTTTCCCTTGCAATCTTTAAGAGTTTTGATCCACTAATAATATCAGGTAATTTTGGAAATTAGCTAACTGTATTGATGGATTTCAGGAAATGAATTTGATTCCAGTAAATAATTCATTGAGAAACTCGACGGAAAAACCTCGAATTATGGGAAACGAATATATTGAAAGTTTCATAATTATTTGTAGGGCATGAAAAATACATTCATTAAAAAAAAGCACTTACCTCTGGTCATAATTTTTTCTAGCAATTGTCAAACACAAGTGAAATATCACGAAAAGAAATCTAACGATTTCCATATTGGCGATTAACATATATTTACCATCGTTGTAAAATGGAATACTGAGTAGATGGGTGGTACTCTGAAGAATTTATAAACTCCGTATCATTTTCAAGGGGCGTTGATTGTATTAGTTACCGGCGCTATTCGCGGGAAGAGTACTATTGATATTCATATCTACCGTGTGATTTTGGATATCCTCAACTCAAAGTAAAAATTGAAAATAATTTTGTTCTGACAATGATAATTTTATTCTATTGAGTTATTTTCTGTGAAAAATGTCTTTTGTACTCGAAAAAAAATTGAGAAATGTACTACAGAAAATAGTAACAAGGTCTAATTAGCCCGAATAATTTTCTGCATGACATCATTACTAATATCATTTCCAATACAAAGTATTCAATCCTCATTTGAACCATGGAAAATAATATTTGATAATAGAGAAAGCCTGACATTTTCGACCAACTAAAAATATTTATTGTCATGTTTGATTTTGAAAAAAAAACATGTTTTTGGTACAAATAAATCTGTTGGAATGAGACTCCTGAGGCCAACCCTCTTCCTTTTATTGGTAAACGACATTCCGAATGTTTCTCAGTCTACGTACACTGTATAGTTTGCTGATTATACAGTGCGGCTTTTGATAGTCCATCTCCCTCCTGTTAACTTTTGAACGGTTCGACGTAGAAAAATGAAAGAAAAAGTATTTAATGATATCACCGATACTACTTTTTGACATGAAAGACATCGTGATTGTCCGATAGATAGAGCGGAGGGCACATCAAATTGAAAATTTCAAATAGCATGAGTGGTCCAGTGGCACATCGTTGAGAAGATAATTAGATTCTCTTTTAAACCATCCTATTTCTTTGTAATTTCGTTCGAACGTTTTTCCACAATATGTCTTTGAAAGGTCAAATATAAGTGCGGATCTGAATCTTACCGATACCTCAATAACTTTTGAACGATTTGATGTGAAACAATGCGATATGAAATTTACTGAATGGTATTACCGGTCCTACTGTTTGAGAGGATACATTAGAATTACTCGACAGAGGGCGCTGGGGGCACATCAACTTGAAAATGTCCAGAAGCATAGAGGTCGATTTGCACATCGTTGAAAAAGTAATTCAATTTTTCTTTCAACTATGGTTGTTCTACGGAATCACAATTGCGAGTGCTGCTTTCCACCCCCCAATGTTAACATTTGAACGCTTCGGGGACCAAAATTATTTTGAATGGTATCACCGATACTACTCTTTGAAATAGAAGACATTGTAATTGCTCGATAGATGGCGCGGAAGGGGTAAATCAACTTGAAAATTTCAAATAGCATGGGGAGTCAAGTGGCACATCGTTGAGAAGATAATTAAATTCTCTTTTCAACCATCTAATTTTTTTGAATTTTATCAATTTTATTTCCTTAGTCTGATATAGTATTGTGTTTTCTTCTTGTTTTTCTCCTCTCTTTTGTCATTTCTATGATTTTAATTGTATACAGGAACATTTGTGATTTTAAGTAAAATAAATAAAATGGATACATATATTAGGGATTACAAGGTTGAGGAAGTGAAAACAAAAATAGTTGGAAACTTGAAAGAGTTCGAGATGAAAATAAATAATTCAAATGAGAAGGTTAACCTGACAATATTTCATATGAACATCAGAAGTATTAACAAAAATATTGATGAATTAAAATTACTCCTGCAAAATATGAAAAATAATTTTGATATAATAGTTCTTACAGAAATTTGGAAAATAGTTGATACTTCTCTTTATGGCTTAAATGGGTATAACTTAATTTACAATAATGGAAACGTTAACCAGAATGATGGAGTCGTTGTATATGTGAAAGAGGAGTTGGAATATAAATATAATATTGAAAATTTCAATAATAATGTTAACATTATACAAGTGATAATTAACAATAAATGGATGGTAACAGCCATATATAGATCACCATCTACAGAAATGATAACTTTCAATGATGATCTCAATAGGTATCTAGAAAATTGTAAAACAAAAGTAGATTTTCATATTTTCCTGGGTGATGTCAACATCGACATTTCAGGAGAAGATGATTTTGTACAGGATTACCTGAATATTTTGGGGAAGGAAGGATTCATGTCCTTGATAAATAGTTACACGAGAGTACAAGAAAACAGTAAGTCATGTATCGATCATATGTTTTTAAAATCAAATAAACAATATGAGGAAATAATACCAACTGTCATAAAAACATGTATCACAGATCACTACTCCATAGCATGTCAAATATCGCTTCCTGAAGTGAAGAAAAACACAAACGAAACAAAAAACCATACTTGATGAAGATAAGCTGAAATCATACCCAAACCAAGAACCATGGCTTGAAATATATTCTCCGGAAAAAAAGCGGAAGAATCAGCGAACATATTCATTCAAAAAATTAATAAATATATTGAAAAAAGGACATAAAACTATAAACCAAAACAGAAAGTTCACGAAACGTAAAGTATGGATGACTGCAGGCCTGGTAAATCCGTAAATCAATAACAACAACTATTCTTTGAAATGAAAAAAAACCCTCACCAGAAAACACAAGCAATTTGAAAAATTCCGGAACAAATTGAATGAAATAATAAAAAAAGCGGAAGTATACTACTATGAAAAACAGATAGATCGAAATAAGAACAATTCACAAATGTTATGGAGCTGTGTGAAAGAAATCTCAAGTGGAAACAAAAAAGAATCCGAAATCAAGAAAATCAAAAAGGAAAATGGGAAATACACGGAAAATGATCAAGAAGTAGCAGATACTTTCTGTGCTTTCTTTACGCAAATTGGAGAAAAGCTAGCAAGTGAAATTCAAAAAAAAAGGGGTTAATAACTGTGAAGATTACGGAAGGGCATTGACAAACTCTTTTTATCTGGAAGACACGAATCCAGCAGAAATAATGGACACCATTCTATCGTTGAAAAATAATAAAGAACCTGGAAGAGATGGTATCATGGCAGAAACGGTAAAACATATTTCCGATAATATTTCGGCCGATAATATTTCGGCACCTCTCTCGAGTATCTTCAATAAAAGTTTTAATGAGGGAGTCTGTCCGTCGATTTTCGAAGTTGCTGTTATAAAACCTCTTTATAAAACCGGCGATAAAACTGACACTACAAACTATAGGCCGGATTCACTCATCTCCAACCCAGCTAAACTATTCGAAAAAATGATAATGAAACGTCTGATGAATATTTAGAAAAATTCAAAATTATGTCTGATTAACAATTTGGTTTCCGGGAGAAAAGATCTATGAATGATGCAATTGCTCTACTAACAGAAAATATAAAAAAATCGATAGATGAGAAAAAACCAGCTTTTGGAATTTTTGTCGACCTTAAGAAGGCATTCGATACAGTAAGTCACCCGGAATTACTACGAGCATTGGAAAGAATCGGCTTCAGGGGAACCCCATATAAACTGATAGAAAGCTATCTCGCAGAACGAACCCAAACTGTACAAATGAGTGGAACAGCTACAGTGAAATATGGTGTTCCACAGGGAACGGTACTGGGACCGATTCTCTTTATTGTATATTTGAATGAATTATTTAAAATTCCTACTGAGGGAAAATTCATAACATTTGCCGATGACACGTTGATATTTCATGAAGATTCCTCTTGGGAGAAACTCAAGGCCAAAGTTGAGAATGACTTCCCAAAAATATTGAAATGGCTTGATAAGAAACTTCTGACTATCAATTTTAGCAAAACATTCTTCATACCCTTCACATCTTATTCTAAATATCTTCCGTCTTACAAAAATCTTACAATCTCACACCAAAATAACTCTTTCGAAATATCGGCCGTAGACAAAATAAAATACCTTGGAGTCATCATTGACAATTATCTAAAATGGGAGCACATATTAACAGCCTAGTGAAAAAATTAAGGTATCTGATTTATAAATTTAAATACTTCTCATCAATCTTCAGAATACAATACCTCAAAACTCTATATTACGCATTATGTGAATCACATCTAACATATGGAGTAGTAGCATGGGGTGGTGCTGTAATCACATTCATTCAAAGAATAGAAAGAATGCAGGAGTTTTTATTGAAAATCATCTACATAAAAACGAGAGACTATCCATCGGAATATACTATATACAGAATCACAAATTTTAGATCCTCGCCAATTATTCTGCTATAACATTCTTATTAAACAACATTAACACAAACATACCTCAATTCCTATTAAGCATGAATACGATACGAGATACAAAAAACTTTCTTCAGTAATCCCAAAACCTGAAAAAAATATTGCACTTAGATGTCCTACCTATCTGGGACCAAAACTCTATAATATTCCAACGATTGAAATGAAAAATATAAATTCAGATAAATTATTCAAAACAAAAGTGAAAAAATTGATATTCCAAATTCCTCGATCGCAATTACACGACTTCATTGATGTGAGAAATAATTACCATTCTATTATTAAAGTAATATAATTAATAACTACAGGTACACTAGTTCAGATTAGTTTTGTTAGATGTTTTCACAACTCAAGAGTTTGTTAGAATTGTTTATTTTTATATACTATTTATTTTTATTTTTATTTATATATTATTTATTTTTATAATTCTATGTCTATAATTCGTTAAGGATAACCTATAAAGAGCACATAATAAGTAATATTCGATGGAGGGTCATTATTCACAAATCGCTGATTTTTCTCAATGAACCCCCACATTATAAGCACTATGAATAGGGACAAATCTCAGGTAGAATGTGTATAACTTGACATCATTCAAGGCCATGCCTTATATGGTGTATTCCTATATTTATTTGTTCACATATCCGCACATATTTAAATGTAAAATGTGAAAATGTATTATCAAAAGTCTGTACAATGTATTGTCTGCTGTTTATATATCGAGCAGATGAATAAATATTATTATTATATATAATTAATTTTAAATTTTGTTATACTTGACATTTCAAATGCATATCGTAAAAAACGTATTAACTAAATGGAAAAAAACAAGATTGTTGAGAAGAGAATTGAATTATCTTTTCAACGATGTGCCACTTGACCCCCCATGCTGTTTGAAATTTGTAAGATGATGTGCCCCCCCCCGCGCCATCTATCGGGCAATCACAATGTCTTTTATGTCAAAAAGTAGTATCGGTGATATCATACAATAGTTTTTTTTTCATTGTTCTACGTCGAACCGTTCTCAAAGTTAACTGGGGGGGGGGGACTATCAAAAGCCGCACTGTATATCTTTCATACTTAGTTCTTCTGAGTAAAGAGCTATCTTACCAAGCAGTTAGTGCAGTTGTTGATATGCAATGATATTTTCCTAGAAATCGACCAATATTGAATAATACCAAAACGAATACTATTGTCTTTTTCTCGAGGAGAAATGGATACCAGGATATTAGTGATTCAATGGGGAATAAAACTGTAAAATTCATTGAAACGCGAGTTCCAGAAAAGATATTTGGCACTGGTAATCTGAAAAAACTCATATTGTGTAGGTCAAATTATATATCGAAATTCAAATATTTGAAAAAATGAAAAACTCAAATTATTTTAATAATTGCTTTCTAAATGTATCTTGTATTCCTAAGACGAATATTTTCAGGAAGCTAAAACCAACAAATCGAGATCATTTGTCGTTACTCAAATATCAACTGCAAGTTCATTGCATTAATACCATAAAATCTGAATAGCATATGATTTTTCTTCATATATCAAAACGGAAGGCAGATAGTAGAAATGAATCAATGTCGAAAGTTTTGCTACTCATTGGAATTTGCGATATATCAACTTGGTGTGAGTCTAACCTCCTCTGCTTCAATTCGAAAAAAACTAGCATACTTACTTATAAACTCACCTATGATACACTTAGGCTAGGCGCAAACACAATTATGAACAGGCCTTCCACCAGGTTCCTACGCATTGAAATTGATGATAACCTAAAATTCTATAACCATATTCTCGACCTAAGTAAAGAAGTAGAATCGGGCAGCTTTGCAGTAAGGGTGGTATCCAAGGAACCTGGAATACCTATGGCAAGGGTGACCTACTTTTCCTTAGTGGAATCTCACCTAAGATATGGGATAGCCTTCGGGGGTTTCTGCACTGAAACATTATTCAATTTCATCTTTGTCATCCAAAAACGAGCAATAAGATCTATGTCCCGAGTCGATTACTCCGCCCATTGCAAACCCTCATTCCTAAAACACAAGATTCTTACTCCAACCTCCTTATTCATACTAGAAAATATTTGCCTGATGCACAAATATCATGCGAATACATATAATACAGAACCTCAAGTTATAACACACAATACACGACAGGTGGTAAAAAAAATATAGCGCTCCCCATACCCAGAACAGAGCAAACAAAAAACTCAATAATGTACGAAAGAAAAGAATCTTCAACAAACTACCTACTACTTTGAAAAAAAATCAAATACCGCATCTATTTCGGAAAAAAGTCAAAACAGTACTGCTAATCAAGGCATACTACGACATACAGGAGTTCTATGACGATAGTCAATTCTCATAGAGTCTAAGATATATGCTTGTCTCGTCAAAACCTTCTATGTATATTTTGTGTACACAGTCTTATTTATATTTTGTATACCATCTCATTTATATTTAGTATGGTCTTATTTATATTATATTTTACTTTTTGTATACCGTCTTAATTATATAAATAAATAATTGTTTGAAAAAACTAAAAAACACGCTTTCATAGAAAACCAGACTTAAAAAATAGAAAATAAGAAAAAAATGTATTTTATTTAAAAAAATCGCCTCGACCAACAATTACCTGTGATCTGAGACATTTCTTACTTCACTGCCCTAGGTGTGTAATGTACTATATAATTATTAATATAGCAATTTATCTGAGAAATTTCATTAAATATTCAATTCTTCCAGTGAATGCAAATATCGAGGATTTGTGGTTGAGTATAAAATTTAAATCATCAAATATAGCGTTAGGTTGTATCTATAAGCAACCTAAACTAAACACAAATAATTTTCTAAATGAATTTGAAAATAGCCTTTTTTCAATCATATCTGAATTTGATAAAGTTATATGTTTGGGTGATTTCAATATTGACTTATACGATATCAAGCTCTCATACCCAAAGCTTCTGTGAGCTTCTGTCCCAAGTACAGGGTTGAAGCAGATGGTTGATTTTTCACCAAGTCGCAAGTAATAGTTCCACTCTGATTGACCTTATCCTTGTTTTCGGAAGAGTTTGATACTGCAGACTGCGGATCGTTACATGTTCCCCAAGTCTCCGATCATGTTGATTCCACATCACTCTTGACTTAACGGAAGACAAATTTAAACCTATCCCCACAACCACAGATCTCTAAAACTATCAACTTGATTCAACTCAGTGATGATCTAAGTTCGATACCCTGGAAATATTTTCATCTAGAAACTATTGACGCTAAGTTGACTTTTACGGAAAACCTGAATATCTTACAATCTTCATGCTCCCCTTATCACCACAGTTTTCAAGAAAAACGTAAACCATGGATAACGAATAATATCAAACTGATCTTCAAAAGAAAGAGATAAAATTTTCAATAAATTCAAAAACGAAGAATCAGATTTATGGGGAATACAAAGCGATCAGAAACTTTTGCAATAGATCGGTAGAAAGAGAAAAAGCATATTTGCAATATCATGTTGGTAGAAATAGTAAAGATACTTGGGTACTATGAAAAGTTGAATATTTATAAAAAAACAACCTTCCAGCAATCCCTGACACCTGTCTGACGTTGATGAAATAAATGATTATTTTTTATCTTCAATTCCTCAGATTGTACAAAAACATTAATAATATTATGATAGGTAAGGGCGGACTTTCAGGAAACTTACACTTCGCAAAAGTTGATGAATGGGAGATATATAGACAACTAGAATTTATCAAAACAAGAGCTACTGGGGTGATGGTCTCAGTATTGATTTCATTTTGATGTGTTGTCCCTTCCTGGTTGATTATATATTACATATTGTGAATTTCTGTATAGAAACTCGGTTTTCCCCCAAATGGAAGGTCGCACATTACCTTTACCAAAAAGTGGACATAGTGAATGAACTGAAAGATTTGATTGGACCAATAAATATCCTTCCCGTCATCTCAAAAAATCCTGGAAAGAATAATAAAAATCAGTTGGTTGAGTACCTGGAAAACGCTGTCCTACCGGATACACAATCTGGTTTCAGGAAGGGATCACAGTTGTGCCACAGCCTTACTTAACGTAAAGATAAAATCATTAAGGCCACAGATTCTGGATTACTCTACAATAGTGGTACTATTAGATTACTCAAAAGCATTCGATACCCCTCGTCACAATGTCTTAATATGCATTTTAGGAAGTACATGGACTCTCTGAAAATTCGGTAATCTTTTTGTCCTAATTACCTCAGTGGTAGACAACAGCGTGTTATATTGAAAAATGACATTTCAAGCCAGGGGCTGACCTGTGGTGTTCCACAGGGTTATAATGGTCCCATTTTATTACCATTTATACTGCTACTTCCACTTTATTGATAACTGTCTCTACAAATGTATGCCGATGACAAACAGGTCCTATATTCATTCCACCCATCAGATATGCCGAACAGCTTCAGATAATCAATAGGGATTGAACATCATTCACAAAATCTCACGTGATCATTACCTGGCTCTGAATCCTAACAAATCAACGCTTTGCTCTTCGGTAAAAGGTAGAGCGACATTGATTGCGAATATGCAATTTCCATCAAAATGTCCCAATAAACTTGCCGACGGCAAAAACTTGGATTGTGGACCGATTCCACCTTAGATTTCAAAAGATGTTTGAATGCAAAAAGAAATCAATCTGGAAACAAACCCTTTATAACTCCGTTCCCCTTTTGAATATCCTCTTGAAAAATGCGTAAATCTTTAGTACTTCTCTTAATCATTTGACACTGTTTACGGCCCCTCTAAAGCATTCGATCAAAGAGGATACAAAAAATTCAAAATTTGTTTCGTTCATCTAGGTGAGGGAAGACACCTAAATGAATAAAGCTCATGGAAGATGGTTGGTAGATATGAAATCTCCGTAAACTTCCATTTGCCATTTATACCACAAAATTATCCTCTCAAAACACCTTCTTATTTATACCGCAAAATTGTTTTCCGTTCGGATTCCACCATAAACAAGAACAAAGGGTTTATAACCCCCACCTATACTAAAACTAGATTTTAAAGAAGTTTCTCATATAATTTTCTCTGTTTACAACTCCATACCGAACTTTATCAAAGACAAATCTGTTTCTATTTTTCATAAAGCCTATTGAAAATTCTATTGTCATTAATGGATTTTTTTTCTTTTTCCCACTTTTTTTAGTTTTTAGTCTTGATAATCATTTCCTCCAAATGCATATTGTTTATGGTATGTTTTGTATGTGGATGGAGGAAAAGATGGGTAGCTTCTTGGGTTTGGGGGGCGCTTTGACCTTCGTCGTCTTCGGTGCCCGGGGTGCGGGGGTGGAGAGTGGATGGGCATTTTGATCGAAGTTTGGATTGCGGAGTTCATGTCGCATGTTGGGGTTGGAGGCCGGTGGATGTGGGTCTTAAGAACATTCCACCTGGCCTTTGGGTTCATATGGATGGTTGGATTCTGGGCCGGTTTGTTCGTTTGTTTGCAATGAGCCATCTTTGTTTTGTTTTCCGCGCCCGGGGGGCTGGGGATTGAGGGGTCGGGGGGGTTTTGCGGGCGGGAGGGGGTTTCCTTTTGCAGATGTCCTTCGATTATTCTACCAAATGTTTCCCAGCTTTAATGTTTTATATGTTTTATTGTTTTGTATATGTTTTATAGTTTTCATTTTACATTTCTACATTTTACTTCACCTTTATAACTCTTTTTATTTTGTTTTTTTGTTTTTTGTCTTTTTAATTATCTAAGATTAGGTTAAGTTTGGTTGGTGGAGACCATCCCTTGCCCCAGCAAGGATGAACTTCGCCATTTCAGTATACCATTTTAACTTACTGAAAAGTTATTTTTTTTATTATTAATACCACACCCACCTTTTTTTAAAAAAATAAATTTTTTCCTTATTTTCTATTTTTTTAGTCTGGTTTTCTATAAAAGCGTGTTTTTAGTTTTTAGAGTATTTTCTTTTCTACTTTCCAAGTGGGTTTATTTATAAAACGGGTTTTTTAGTTTTTTTAATATTATTTAATTATTTTTCAAATAAAAATGGAATAATCTTATCAAATCAGTAATCTTCTAAAAAACCCCACATAACAATTTTGAATAGAATAATAATCACAAAACTCGGCCGCCATTTCAAAGTCGCCATCTTAATTTCTAATTTTCCAAAGAATCAAATTTTCCGGCCCCCACATACCAATGTTGGATAGAATCGGACCATGATCACAAACTGGCCGCCATCTTGAATTTTTTTTACAGCAGAATCAGAATATTCCCCAAAAACCCCCAACTTCCAATTTTGAATAGAATCAGACCATTAAAAATCCCACCTTTTTTGGGGCAGCTTCTTGAATTTTTCAATTTTGACAGAAGGTCATAATCTCCGACAACGAAAACCTTAGACACTAATTTTTGAAGGAATCGGACCAAATCACAAAACTTTACCCCTTTTGGGACCCCCTTTTGCTTTTTCCCCCAAAAATTTTTGCCCCCGGTTACACCTCCAAATTTCCCCAAAACATTCGGACGTCTAAAAATTGGGGCAAAATCGCCCCAAAAGGGGTCTTTAAAAAAACCAAAAACATACTAGTGAAGCTAATATAAAGCGTGTAATAATCTATTTTGGGGGACACTCTGTCAATAAGATATTTTCTGTTCTTTGACAATAAAAATATTTCATTGGATGATCAAAAAATTTTCAAAAAAAAAAACAAATAAAATTTCCCAACCCAAATATACACCCCAAAAAACCCCATAGAGGGGATTTCTTTCTGAAACTTATATTATAAATCTATGTGATAATGAATAAACATTCTTTGCCAATAGTCATTCCGAAATAACAGAATGTATCGGTAGCAGGAATAGTATATTTTACAATAATTTACTTCCAACTCAGGAATGGAATCAGTTTCTGGTGAACTCAGTATCTGTTTTACAAAATACGGTCGTAGATACATACGGAAGGCAAAACCCAGAGATCTGTGAACCCTTGTTTATTGTCCATAAAATCATAACGTTAATTTGCATTTTTATTTAGGTTTTTGAAATTCTAAAGTTATGAACACAATACATGTCAACTACACGATTCTACTCTGGATACCCAGGATCACCATGTCAATATATCAATAATATAGAAAGAAGGCCAAAAAAAAATATTGAATCACTTGTCCATTTACATTCTATGGTGATCTGAACATATAATAATTGGGGCAACTGTCGAATCATTATTGTTGGATGAAGCATATTGTTTTACAAAATTACATTTTTAATTTATCGTTTTTTCAATGATTAGATGTTTGTTCCTATGAAAAAAGTTTGTTGTTTTATTTATTTCAAATTTAGTAACGTGAGCATGCACTTCGTCATTTGTCAGTAGGAATGTATGTAGGGTTCTTTGGACATAACATATTTTTACACGCTTTATATTAGCTTCACTTGTATGTTTGTTTGTTTGTTTGTTTGTGAACGACTCCTTTGGGCGCGATTTTGACCCACTTCCAGACGTCCGAATGATTTGAAATTTGGCAGGTGTACATAATTCTGGTTACAATGCATTGAGAAGAAAAAACAAAATGGCGGCTCCAATATGGCGTACAAGTTTCATTGGTATCAAAATTGAAAAATTCAAGATGGCGGCTCCAAAATGGTGGACGAGTTTTGTGATTCTATTCAAAATTGGTATGTGGGGGTTTATGGGGTCAAATATTATGATTCTCTTGTAAAAATTGGAAAATTCAAGATGGCGGCTTCAAAATGGCGGCCAAGTTTTGTGATTATGGTCTGATTCTATTCAAAATTGGTATGTGGGGGTTTTTGGGGTCGAATATTATGATTCTTCTGTAAAAATTGGGAAATTTGGGATGGCGGCCGAGTTTTGTGATTATGGTCTGATTCTATTCAAAATTGGTGTGTGAGGGTTTTTGGGGTCGAACATTATGACTTTTTTGTGAATATTGAAGAATTCGAGATGGCGGTTTTAAAATTGCGGTAGAGTTTTGTGATTAGGTCTAATTCTATCCAAAATTGGTATGTGGGGGTTTTTGACGTCGAATATTATGATTCTTTTGTGAAAATTGGAAAATTCAAGATGGCGATTTCAACATGGCGGCCGAGTTTGGTGATTATGGTCTGATTCTATTCAAAATTGGTATGTGGGGGTTTTTGGGGTCGAATATTGACCTGATCACCTGATTTGATAAGATTATTCCATATTTTAGTTTGCAAAAAAATAATAAAAATAATAGTTTAAAAAAAACTAAAAAAACACGCTTTTATAAATAAACCACACTAAAATGTAGGAAATAAATAATAGAATAGAATAGAATAGATTTCATTTATTCAACCACGTTACATAAAATTATGTTTGTAGCATGTCAAAGTACAAAAATTGAAATTGACAATAGTTAAGATTACAAGTAATAAAATTATTCATTACAAATAAAATGAACAGGACAGAATAACATATATATATATATGTAACTACAAATGTTAAAAAGTTTTGACAGAAATGTTCAAAAGTTTTGGAACAACACAACAAAACAATCACAACATGGATTGTATCAGACATGACCCTTAAGTGAGTTTTATTGTTTTAATTTTTTTTTTATAAATATGTTTATTGCGCTACGGTTATGTAGTTGGGGTGAGTAACATGCATTCATGGTTGAATATTAGGAATTCCTCTATTGAGTAAAAACAATATAATAGTAAATGATACACATATCTTGAATTGGCTGAAATTTAATGATTTTACAGATGCTGGTAATTTATTGAAAATTCTGACATTTATAGAATTTTGCTCTGTGACGGACAATCTGAATTTAGGAGTTCTAAGTTCATTCGATGATCTTGTAGCATGGTTGTGGACATCAGCATTAGTTGAGTACAGAGTTATATTTGTGAAAATCTCCAGTAGAGTTTGATAGATATAGACACAAGGAATTGGTAAAATTATGACTTTTCTTGAATAGTGGCTGACAGTGGGCATGGAAGGTTACACCATCTATGATCCTTAGCGCCTTTTTTTGGAGTCTGAATACTCTAATTGAGTGTGTTGAGTTTCCCCAGAGAATAGTACCATAGTTAAGGTGCGAGTGAAAGAGAGAATGTTAGGAAGTTATTTATATTGGAATGCTCAATACTTTTTTTAGTTGTCTCAATAGGAATAATTGGGTGGAGAGTTTTTTGCATAAATGATCATTGTGGGCACTCCATTTTAACCTGTCGTCTAGCACAATACCTAACAGGTTGACTGAGTTATTCGAGGTGAAATGGTTGTTTGCAGAGAAGACATAATAGTTTGAAAAAACTAAAAAACACGCTTTTATAGAAAACCAGACTAAAAAAATAGAAAATAAGTGAAACATTTATTTTATTTAAAAAAATGCGTGGGGTGCATGATATCAATAACTATATAGTTCATTACACACCGAGGCGATACCATGCACCCCACGCTTTTTTTAAGATAAAATAATGTTTTTACTTATTTTCCATTTTTTTAGTCTGGTTTTCTATAAAAGCATGTTTTTTAGTTTTTTTAAACTATTATTTATTTCTATATTCTACAAATTAACTCAACCAGTTCGCGTCTACTACAACGTAATTAATTGGTTAATTGTCGAACTGACAACAAAAAATTACTAATTACAGAATATATTGCATAATGCATTGAGATTATTGAAAATAAAACGTAAATTTTCTTTCTCGAGACTATCTACAATGTTCTATAATAAAAAATATTCAATATATAATATAAATGGTTACTCACTTAACATGAAATTTAAAAAAAATTGGTACAATGAAGAACATTGGAATGTTCTATTTGAAGTTTAAAAATATTTTAGACAGTGACAATTTCATTATACAGGATGACAAAATATTTTTAAACAATAGATTTTCATGTAGGACGATTATTTCGATCAATTTATTCTTGTCTATGTAGAATATAAGTATAAATTGAACTCAGTCCATTGATATCTGTTTTTTTATTAATCGTTTTTGATATATTTTTATTAATGTGGACCATTTCTAAGAGAAGTCTTTTTGTCAGGTCCTTTTCAACATCTAAAACTCTTGAATTTTGCAAATCAATACGATGATCTCTATCTATGAAATGATTTGTCAAATCACAAGATCTTATACACCTTCTGCAATCACTTTTCTGGCCTGCAATTCTATCTTTGAGAATCTGTTTGGTCTGACCGATGTACACTTGATCACAATGTTGGCATGGAATTTCATAAACGATATTAGATTATATCCTGTTATGTTTCTTACTCACAACTATCATTGCTCAATTTGTTATAAATATTTAACAAAAAAATCATGTTTTTTTTCGTTTTTCGCTTGAACATGAAAACTTATGCAGCAATCTGGATGCTCTCAATGGACAAATTTTAGAAAATGAAAATGCGGAAAAAATGAGCCCTGGCAAGACTAGATTGAATTATTAGTAATTCATAACACCACCATTTTTCAAGTTGTTGCGCAGGCTCTCAGTTTTCTCAGAACATCAATACACCTTTCTAGTTTGAGCAGCAGTCTGTCATGATCAACACAGTCGAATGCTTACTTAGATTACAAAAACTCAACAAGGTCTTCTCTTGCATCAAGTACTTGATAATATTGCAATAAAATTCAATATTCTGAAATCCATGTTGATTTTCAGAAATTTTCTAGATATATAAATATATATATATATATATATATATATATATATACACACAAAACTAGGGATATTGAGGTGAGCAGCAATGAAAAATTTAACTCTTTAAGGTTTATGTGAGCTATCGAAAATGGTTTATTTCAATAATTAGGAAAACTACAAGAGATGAAAAAAGCAATAGTAATATATATTCAAGTGCTAACATTATGCTTCTCACAACTTTGTTGATGTTGGTTTCAATTATGTTAATCATATTCATCTAACATAGTGATACAAAAGAAAAAAACGTATATCAAGGAATGAAACAAAGTTCAACGTTCTTAAAACACTAAATTTTTTCTAAAATATATTAATATGAATGTGTACTCTATGTGGTGTGACGAGGGAAAGCCAAAGACACCTGACGGGGTCACTTGGAAATTATTACAGTGGTGCCAACTGTTAGATTAGTACCAACTGATGTTACCAGGTGTTGTCAATTTGGATTGATATCTAAAAGACATGAATAGGAGTAGATCTCACTCAAATGGTTAATATCTTTTTTTCATTGATGCAATTGTTTTCTTGAGAAATGAAAGCCATTTCTAAGAATGTTCTCTTGTATGTGACTCTGTCGCTAGCACTTTCACTTAATCGTAATTCATCTGGTGGTCAAATTCATTCACATGTTCTGCCAGAGCACATTTTTCAGAATGCAATCTGCAGTCACTTTTATGAGAAATTATTCTGTTCGATAATGATCTTTGCATTTGGCCAATATATTGTTTGATACAACCATGACAAGGAATACTATAAATTACTTTGTCATTGAAAGTAATGAAGTTTTGAGTTAAGAATAAATTGATCTGATTGTTAGGACTGTTTCATATGATTTTTAAAATTTTTCCGGAGTGTGAAATAATCTGTAGAGTTTTGGAGTGATCTCTCTCATATATGGTAATGAAGTGAAAAAAGGTTTAGTAGGGGTAGTGTTAGTTTCATTGTTGTTTGAGACAATGTTCAAGTTATAACTGTTTGAGGCTAGTACTTCTGACTGAGATGATGTATCATACAAAATGTTATTAATGAACGTTTTTGGATATGAATTTTCTAAGGAAAGGTTACAGATAATGTTTAAATTCTGTTTATGGAATTGAGGATGAGATTTCCAGTACTCTTAATTTTATTTGCTTTACCAAGTTACCAAATTTTCACAAGTGCTTCAAAACACGATAAAAACGATATAGCAAATAAAATATTCCTCTAAGGAGTAGTAGTTACTGTTTTCTTTGAGAAAATGTTTACATCTCCTCTTGAAGATAGGATTCCTGAGGACTTTCAGTGAGTCAGGTCTGTTCTTCTCAGTGATGTTGAAACTAGAGGAATGTAGAGTTTGTTTGCATTTGGTATGAGGGGAAAAGCGTACGAATAGTTATCCATCCTTGTACCTAGATAACAGGTTACAATCCGTCAAAATTGTTGATAAAGGAAATACATATATGTCCGATCCTATGGTAAATACACAAGGAGTGTTTATCTTATATATTAAAGAGTTGCCTTCTGTTATACCAGGGTCACTTACCACTCTTTATGCAGATGATTAAACTTTTCTGTTCAGTGATAAAGACCCAAACATTTTGGAGGCCAAAATTATGGATGCGTTATTGAAATTTTCTGCCTGATCTAGTGATCAATCCTTGTTATTTAATTCAACTAAAACTAATTTCATTTCATTTCATCCTGGCCAAAACATTATTTCTCCTAACTTTGATATATTTGTTAACAACTCAAACATAACAAAAACAGAAAATGTGAAATTTCTGGAAGTGTTACTTGATTCAGATTTGTCCTTCAAAACTCACTGTTTAAATCTATCAAAGATGTTAAATTCTAAATGTTTTCAAATCAGAAATTCAAGAAAAACATTTAATGTAAATCACATCAATTTATTTTAGTGAAATACAGTCTAGGATTAGTTATGGAATTTGTATCTGGGGGAGTTCTCCTCATGCTGAACCTATTCTAACTTGAGAATTTCAACTGTGTATGGCCTTTATATATTTGATTCAATCACATGAGTTCATAGAAATAAAAACGATTATTTACGGAATAGCGATATTCATGCTCTTGACACAAGACATAAATCAGACTTCTCTATACCTTACCAGCGTGTAGAAATCTGTGAGAAATCACCTACAGTAATGGGAATTAAACTTTATAACAGTCTCTCACAATGTTTCAAAGATATCGCCTTAGTACATAAATTTCAAGAGAAACTAAAAACTATCTCATTGACATATGTGTCCATATTTGGTTGAAGAATATCTTGAAAATACTCGTTGAAATATGTCTAAACTGCAACATATACTTTGTTTGATCTTAATTTTTGACGTACCTGTGTGTTTTTAGTTCTGTAATAATTTCTGTACATTACGTTCGTGTATTTGTTGACCTAAATTGCTGCTATATTTCAATATTTTAAGGTAAATGTTTTAGCTAGACCTTTAATTTTGATTTGTTCATATTTAATCTGTTTTATGTCATTATTTGATATTATGAGATCAATAAATTCTATTATATTCTATTATTGTGTAGCGATTGACATCACCTTACATATTATAATTTTTCAAATTATTATGAATGAACCAAACAGCAGTTAGGATATAGATTTTATATAATGTTGGAATTCCACGAAAACTGGAGATATGACGACATGAGTCCGATGGTATGAGAGCAAATATTCTTCTTATGATACATTTCACGATAGCAATGGTAGCCAAGTTAGGTTAGGTTGTGTTCCTTCCTCTTACGTAAGAAAGTGGTTGGATGTTTTCTCGTATGCAAGCCAGAGGCGAGTCTTGGTCTGGTCTAGAGTGAATTAAAATAAAATGATCTTCTGATGTCACATTATTTTGATGTGTTTGGTAACTCTCAAAATGTGACACTTCAAAGTTATGCCCCATTTTCAAAAGCTATTCTACACACCTTAAAACTTTCCTTTGAGTTTGAAACTGCTTGTAACACATATATCCTTCAGGACTAACAGATCTTCTTTTCATATTCTGTAACGGTTATGTATATGCTCAATATGTATGTCGCATTGAATTTGAGTCATTTTTTTTTCTCTTTAAAGACATAGGCAATGTTGCAAATACATAAAATGGCAAGATCCACAAGACTCGTATAAACAAAACGCAATCATCAACGTTTGTAGTTTTGACATTTATTGTGGAAAATTATATTAAAAGTAATCAGAGTTGTTTCATGACTTTATCGAAAATTAAGTGAATTATATATAACTAAAACGTTGAATGCGTGTGCACTTACTATTTGGTAATTATCCGATATAGGCCAGTAGATATAGACAATCAATCAACATTAATTCCAAAAGTTTTCAAACTTCAGTGGTATTTTAGTACATTAATGAAAACAAACTATACAATTCTGCATAAGTCTGCGATGAACGGAACATTGTTTTGATTGCAAAAATAGTTTCAAGGCTTTATTGTGTCACTAAAAATTGCAAAAGTTCTGCAAAGTAGGCATAACGATAGTAATGATGTTTTACAACATGCATTTAGTTTGCAACCTTATAAAAGTTACGGAACCTTGTTTTTTGTCATTTGTTTAAGTTTTTCATTGGAATTTGTTTGAAAAAATTACAAAAGTTCTGCAAATTGGATAAGTGAACGGAAAAAAAGTTCAACATATTCACGAACATTTGCAACAATTTCTGAAAAACGGATCATTGATTTATCAAACTTTTTCAGCGACGCCGCCATTTTCAATACACACAAGCATTGAAATAATTACAAAAGTTTTGTATTGTGGTTGCAAATAAAGAAAATATCGCTCTCAGTAGATACGTAACTTTGCAACCTCATACGAAAAACGGAACCTATTTATTCACTACTATTAATTTTTTTTTTTTTAAATTAAAAGTTTAAATTGAGTTATAATTAGATAATATTTTACGTACCCAAAATTTCAACCGTCATTCTTCAACGGAACATTTTTTATTTAATCTTTTTTTTTTTTTCTATATTATACTGGCATACTTCTATAGTGGTCCAGTCAAATACTTGAATATCCATCATCCATCGCGTATATCTGTTATATTTTGTACTGGTTGATTGGAATTTTATTCTGCGATGATTCCCAGATCGTTTCGGATGTGGTGTCCACTGATATCGTTTGTGACAATATATTAAAAAATTCCGCTATGGCTGACAAGTGCTCAATTTGCGGTGAAAATTTAGAAAATTTAGAGATATTTGAATTTACTGTAAGGATCTACTTTAATGTAATACATTAATTTTCCATAGAATCATTTCAAATTCAAATTGGCAACGTCACTTCACGTGAGCTCTCTCTTGGTGGAGTGAATTGATAGAAACTGAAAATGCCCTTTCAAACTGGATATAAAAAGAAATTTGGTTGATTTTGATCTTGATATAATGAATAATATAGTATTTTCAATTTAAAGCTGAAAATCATGGACCTAAAGTACATTTAGGAAAGCCATAGAAGGTAAAATAAAGTTTTATATTACTGGAATATATATGGGAAAATTATTAAGTTAACTGTATTTATAAGCTTTTATTTAACTTGTTTTGTTCCTATGTCAGTCTGTCTGTCAGTATGTCAGTGAGGTTCAAAATTTGTAATCCATATTTCAAGCACTTCCTGGCATCCGATTGAGCCGAATTTATCCGGTGACAATGAATTGTATATTTGTTAGGAAAAAAACAAAATGGCGGCTCCAAGATGGCGGACGAGCTCTATGATTATTTTCCGATTCTATTCAAAATTGGTAGGTATGTGGATTGTCAGAATCGGGGAATAGATTTTTTTGTCAAAATTCATGAAATCAAGTTGGCGGACCAGTTTTGTGTTATTTTCATCTGATTCTATTGAAAATGAGTATGTAGGGGTTTTCGGTATCTAAGTTTATGATTTTTTTGTCAAAATTCATTAACATTTGAATTCTCGTTATTTCAAAGATTTCATTATCATTTCAATTGTAAAATTACTATACCCGTTATATCATAGTTTCATTCTTAAATTTTATATAACTTTGAATATGAAATAAAATCTAAATATTTTGTATAATGTGAAAATTTGTTTGAATAGAAAAAAACTAGTTTGAGCTGAAAAGTGAAATTTCAAGTTTTGTCTACTTTAAGTAAAAAAAAATTAATCCGCGATTGCGGCGTTGCCACAAACCCATTCCAGAGTTCAAACTAAATCAACGAAACTTAATCATTTTGAAAATGACTACAGGGCCATATCAGATCGGGATTCTGTGGGCGTAACTCTCCATACGAAATGCAAAACGTTGTATAGCTTTTGCTTCATTTGCGATGAAGATTTGATGAATGGGGACGAATGGCCCTGTAAAAAAAGGGATTTGCTCTCTTATCAGCTGCAGCGGAAAAAGGGGTGACGAAAAAGTAGCATATCTTCATGGATTGTCATATGTGGCCGTGCATGAAAAATGCCGGAAATTATACACGTCTGAAAAGAGCATGGAAGCAGTCTTGAATCGATCACAAGAGCTGATTCCAGAGAAAAACGATCAACAGCCGACTGAAAAACAAGAGATCAATTTCAGAGAGAATTGTTTATTTTGCGAAAAACAGATCACAGAACAATTCCTTATCAACGAAAGCAAGAAACCTCATTCAAAGCAAAATAACGTTTTTTAAATACGCAATCCGGGCACGGAAAATGGCATTACGAAAGCTGCCAAGCAACACGATGACAGTTGGAGCCAAAAGGTACATAATAAAATGATGACTAAATATACAGTGTGGCCCATTCAAAATGGAACCACCCCTGTAGAATACGCATTTTTCAGTAAATCTCAAAATTAATTTTTTTTTAATATTGAGCATCAAAATCTGTATATTGACACAAATTTTCATAACTTTAGTTTCATTTCCAAGGCACTCTATGGTTTCTTTTCTTTGTCAAAAACGGCAAAAGTTTATTAGGCAAATTTGACTACACCACTGGATTCGTAGTCGTTGTGAATGAAAACTATCAAAATTTCATAAAAAAATATTTGTTAACAACGAAGTTACAACAATTTTAATTTTTATTCAGATTATAGACATATTTGAAATCTGAAAACACTGCCGATACAAATTAGAACACTAGTGAATTTGTACAGCGAAAATCCGAAGTCAATAGCTCATTCCGTTCTACAGTTATAACTCCTGAAAGTATGGTAATGTGAGCGATTTGTGGTGTACTAAATCACAGCCTACTATTGATTTAGTACAATACCTATGCCTAATGCATTAGTTCGGCTTTCCTCAAATTATTGATACCTTCTCTGAAAAGCTTTTTTTAGTTGAGTTTTGCAGAATTTAAGAGGAACATTTTCTGTCCTGCTTTCTGTTTTATTATTGAATAAATAATTTTGATACTTTAAAACTTGATTCGGTTCATTTCGTTTTTATCGGCTATGGAAGACTGCATAACTTGAAAATGAATTTTTAATTTTCTGTTATTTTCGAATACCCTTATAACCTAAACTCAAATAAATGATTTTAAGGGAATATAATTCACAAATCCAGTGGCGTAGTCAGATTTTTATTACAAAATCGCTTCCACCACAAATCGCTCACATTACCATACTTTCAGGAGTTATAACTGTAGACTTCTGATTTTCGCTGTACACATTCACTGGTATTCTACTTTGTATCGGCAGTGTTGCCAGATTTTAAATATGTCTATAATCTAAATAAAAATTATAATCAAATACTTTGTTTCCAAAATTAAAGTTGTTGTAACTTCGTTGTTAACCAATATTTTTTTATGAAATTTTGATGGTTTTCATTTATAACGACTACAAATCCAGTGGTGTAGTCAAATTTGGAAACAAAAATTGCCGTTTTTGACAAAGAAAAAAAACCAAAGAGTGCCTTGGAAATGAAACTAAAATTATGAAAATTTGTGTCAAGATACAGTTTTTGATGCTTAATATTCAAAATCATTTTTTTTGAGAATAAAAAATGCATATTCCGCAGTGGTGGTTCCATTTTAAATGGGTCACACTGTATAATAAAATAAGAATTCCTCATTATCAGTGCATTCAACGTGTCATTTTGAAAATTTGGTTTCTTGGGTAATTAGTTCTGCTTTATCGAACTAAAATATTTTTAGCGCTGCGGCGTTGCCGCTTATATTAAAAAGTAGCAACAACATTGATTTTTTAAATTAGACGCCCTCTATATTATTGTATTTTTCGCTTTGATATTGCTTTACGATCATTTTTGTATGATACGTTCCTATACCTATTTCGAGCGGTTTTTGAGAAATTAATTGATTTCCATATTTTTTGTTCGAAACATAGCTTCAATTGAATGTTTATTACCCCGATATTTGGACTCGAACAAATATGAAATTTTAGGAGGTCTGTGTATTAGTTATGTTTGAGAACATTCGTTCTCTATTATACAGGATCGTTCAAAATTTGTGATTTTTTCGATAGATACAAAAATGGTGAAAGGTCCAATTTTTTTAAATGGAACACCCTGTAAATTAATCAGATATTCTGAAAGACAATTGAAGTTCCTTCCACATGATGTATCATGTTTCTATTGTAGAACATGCCACTAAACTATTGACTTGCCTTTATTTTAATTTTTTGAAGAAAAAACTAAATTCTAAAAAAAAACTATTTTGCCGATAACTCTCAATATTTTTCCTACCGCAAAATATACCGAAAGAACGGATGAACTTCAAATAAATTTGATAACATAATGGAATTTCCCATACTTACTTATATTATCTCAACTCCTCGTGTAAAATCTAATCACACTCTCTTTGGCCAAAATGTTTCTACATATTATATTTACATATTATAAGGACAGCTGTTGTCACCAGGGTGTATGTAGAGAAATGGATTTTTCTGCACACAACACCAATTTTGATAGAGTGTTTCTATACTATAATGTAAGGCACTGATATTTTGGTTTACCACTAGTCCGTCGGACTTGGATTCATGCCTTCGGCTTGGTATGCGGAGGTTTTGCTTTTGAAAAACTTCTTTATATAA
This sequence comes from Gonioctena quinquepunctata, assembly GCA_018342105.1. Classification (NCBI taxonomy): domain Eukaryota; kingdom Metazoa; phylum Arthropoda; class Insecta; order Coleoptera; family Chrysomelidae; genus Gonioctena; species Gonioctena quinquepunctata. The sequence goes on along the minus strand of JAFIRS010003362.1, from coordinate 35,168 downwards.
AAATTGGTACTTTTTGTCTTTTGTCTCAAGGGCCTTCTATTCAAGTGATAATATAACTCAATAATTGACCTTTGCTTCTCAATGAAAATAATCTGATTGAATACAATTTCCCTTTCCTCAACTTCGGTTGAGAAAATAATACACAAAAATTACCTTCAATATATCTATTAACAACAAAAAAAGCTGAAACTATGATACAGCTCGACGCTTGTCGAATACAAAAATGGTCAATCATAATATAAAATGTAAACTAAAAAAAAACAATCTCCTTCTGAGAATAAAAGAACAACAACGAATAGTTTGAAAATATTACATATATGTTCTAAAAAAAAGAGGGCTCATATTTCCGATATATATAGTGATTTCCTATTATCGAAATATAGAACCAGTTTCTTCCCGTGGCTCTCATAGTTTATTGTTAGCCGCGTAACTGACTTCCGTTTTTCCCAAATTACCAAAAAGTTGCGATTGTCTTCGGTTAGTCTCAAATTTAATAGACGAACTCTCAATTTACTCTGTTATGTATACGCCTACTCTGGTATTTATTGTGCCTGAGATTCACCCCGTGAATCAATAGGTAAAAGCTATGCATCAAGTTAGATTTTCTATTCAAGCCAGCGACTTACTCCTGTAGATCCCATTTTTCTCCCAGTCTCGAATATAATTCCCATTTCCCTCGTAGCCTTCTGTGGACACTCGAATCAGATTCCTAATTTAAACACACTCGTCTTCCGAACTGACGATCAAAATGACGTTTCCGACATCTACCCGCGATAGTTCCTGCCATTATATATCGAAGGGCAATTTTCTTCGATATAGTTTCTGATAATACCAAAAACTCGGGCCGATCCCGGGGAACTCACGCCGACGGCGGAACCCCTGCCAATCCCCTCGAGGTTCGCGAAAAGACTCCCTCTCAGACCTGTTGACATTTTTCCATTCTAAAAAAAGAAGCGAAGCGACAAATCTTCGCGTCATGTGTATATTGCCGATTCGATAGTTTGCCTGGCTGTGTTGAATAGATGAGGCTCTGTTTAATATTTCCAGAATGAATAACAGCTATAACGTTACATATCTGAAACTGGCATTGACTTCCAAAATGAATGAACCCGTCCGCTCGGCAGAAATATATTTTTTATATCCGCGACGACCCATTTATGTATTTCGCAGTATGAGCTCCCTGTTTTATATTAATTCCATCCAAGAAACTGAAATAATGAATTATAAATCAAAAATTGAAATAACTTACCTTGGGACCAATAAAAAACAAAACAATAACACATACAGGATGTTCAACTATACCTAAATTCCGAAAAAAAGGAAGTTTCTATAAACAAATTAAATATCTGCATTTGAATATGTATTCTTATCCATTTTAACTAAAACACCATGAAAATCACTACTTGTCAAACTAAAAGATTGTCTTGCTCTTTTATGGTCACGGCACACTACTACCATTTCCATTTTCCAGTATAACAAATCGAAATAGGTGATATTACCCAATTGAAATGATCTGATTAAGAAATCAAATCAATTTGTAATGATTCGCTTAGAAATGTTCATACTTTTGGAGATACAGCTGAAACTTGTTTTTTTTAATCTCAGATGATGCAATTCACTTCAAGCAAAGATTGATTGAAAATAGTTTTCAGGAAAATTTTGAAATAGGTTTGACTCATACTCGAAAAAACGTCCATTGGTAATTATTTTTCAGATCATCCTGTATATATCATTTCAGTTTCTACTCCCTAATCTGACTTTTTTCGAGTATGACTCATTTCCATTTCCAAAATTTCCTCAGATATTTTTTTAATTAATCTATGCCAAAACTGAATTGCATCTGAGAGTTAGAGAAAATATCCAGATCCAGCTGTATCTTCAAAAGTGCGATAAAACCTCAGGTCTCAAGGTTTTTTTTTCTGAAATAGAAAACTGCGGGTTCTGCTGCACTTTGTGACTTTATGAAAGGTAGAGATAGGTATACGACATGTTCATTAAAAGTTATTTGTATTCGTAAGTAGAATCCAAAAACAGAATGAAATACTGGGTGTTCCATTTGAAATTCGAAAGCTGGTATTAGTTAAAGTACATGTGGCAACACTGCAGAATTTAAAATCTCATACTTCCATAAACGTCCAATATGCCATCGAGTTTGGAATACCTGTATATCAATCATTCTTTGTACAATCAGTTCGACATCTTATCATTCATATACTTCAATACTCCACAGAACCGTCTGCATGTTCTCGCTATAATTTGATCACATTGACCATGAAGATAAACAACTTCATCAAAACTTCATTTGAAAAGTTATTGCCTTCCATTTTGATTTTTTTCTGATCAAATTTTTGGTAATGAACGCGCAAACGTTGTATTATTGATGCACTAATTGTCGACTTTTCAGAATGACATATTCCATGACATTTAATACAAAATTAGGCAACATAATCCGATTTTTATAGAAACTTGCTTTTATTTCGGAAACCAGACTATTCAAGTATAGAAACATGATACATCATTTGAAAGGAACTTCAATTGTCTTTCAGGCTATTCGATAATACACAGGAAGGTCCCTTTGAAAAAATGTACTTTTTACTATTTCTGTATCTATCAGAAATATCACAAATTTTGAACGAACCTGTATAATGGAGAATGAATCCCCTTAAGGTAGTTGTCGTGCGACGAACAGTGTTAAAAATTAGGCTCGATTGTAGCGCGACGCGATACATGTGCAAACACTGAATTAGAGAGATATTTTTTAAGGGAACTGTACACTCAGAAACGCAACTAGCATGCATGATACAGCTAATGAGCCATGACTAGACTGTTGGCAACGTTGCAGTCCAACGATCGCTTGCATTTAGTTGTTCAAGATACCGATACTGATCAACAAGAAGTCAACGGTATGGATCGATTTCACGCAAAAAATGGTAGATTTGCTAAAGCAAAAGTTGAAAAACGAAAAAATAAATGGTCTGAACTGGGTAAGGCTCGAAATACGAACGAAAAACAGTTCAATGGAAATGATGGGTCTGAAGGAAATCGCATTGTCAATCTCAAAGAACTTGGGAAAAAGTCGAAGTGTCAGAACTGCCACCAAGTTTTCAGTTTGGAGAATGTGCTGAAATCCACTAATGATGTACACATTTTGCAAAAATTAGTTTGCTTCATTGGTAAAGAGTCAGAATGATCAATATACATGAAATCATATGAAGAATGTATTCCAGAGCGACTTGAGAACAAAATAATATCTTGTAATTTGCCTAATTTAGATGCCTTTAAAAATGTTATATCACGGGATTTATTGAAAAAAATTGCGCAACAAAATATAACATACGATTTTCTGAAAAAAATATATCACGATGAAGGGGAAGAAGCTGTGATTATTCACCTAACTGAAAATTGGAGAGTGCAAAACCTAGAGTTACTAAAAATAGGAAAGCATTAACTAAAATCATTAATGATTTAGAAATAAATGCTAGTCAATTATGTGATTATTTAGTATAATAGTTAAAAATAAATAATATTACAATCATTGTAATTTATATTTTCTATAGATTTATACATTATATTTCATTAGCCTGTTAGAAATCTGAATCATTTTTGTTTATGTTTAAATATATTCAAATTATGTTATACGTACATGTGTTGTACAAATATATAAATAAAATAAAGTTTATGCACTGTTTTTTGCCGTTACTCGCTGGAACTACTCATTTTATTTCTATTCCTAGCAGAGCTGTGCCGAGCACTGACGAAAGGTATTTCGAGCACTAAGCACTAAGCACTCTTGAAAAGTGATCCCCAGTCTGAAGCACTAAGCATCTTTATCTCTGAAATGCTCGCGATTACTAAGCACTTTCAGAAAGTAATTAGACTTATCGAGCACTAAGCACTTCTCAAAAGGGCGAGACTGTTGAGCACTTAAGTTACTTTTTGTTTCAGAATTGCTGTAATAAACAATTTGGTCCAAATAAAAAAAGAAGTTTTTGTATTTTTGGGTTGATCACGTCGAATAGAATCCAGAACTGCAATGGAAACAGAATAATTTTGAAAAACGCAATGATTGGCTCCGTAAGATATATTATCAATGAGTGTGGCGTGTGGTATTGAATGAACTGTGTGGTGGAATAAATACGACTCGCACACTAGTGCACATCAAAATGAAAACTTCATTCATATAATATCGAATATTTTGGAGCTGTCTCCTCGAATTATCGAATTTTGACGAATCATGATTTCCGACCCCAGTAACCAATTTTCATTGAAATCGGATAATATATAAAAAATATCTTCCGCCATATTATATGCTCCATCTCAAATTTTGACAAAATAAAATCATAATCTGCGACCCCAAAAACCTTCAGATAGCAGTTTTGAATAGATTCGGACCATCAATGATAGAACGTCAGCCATATCGGAGCCGCCATCTTCAATTACAGATTTTTTTGACAAAATAATTATCTCCGGTACCAAAACCTCCCACATACCAATTTTAAATAAAATCGGACCTTACCCCATTAACACAGCAGTTACAAATATTTCGAAAAAAAAATCATATTCGTAAAAAATAGCATGGAACAGTTTCCCGATCCCCAAAAGTGTCTCAATACGCGCCTGCAGAGAGTTCAGCACGTAGATCTCCGCCAAAATCATAGAGAAAGATAATTGAAATTGCTGTCACTTTGACGACTGGTCTGGTCAGAAGCCTTCCAAGTCACAGAGAGTTACTAAGTACAGACTTGGTTACAATCAGTGGAAACATTGTCGATATTCAAAGTAAAACATCGGCAGGTCTGTACCAGTCTTAGGACTAGATACATTGTTTCAGATTTTTAACGGGATCAAGGATATTAAACTTGAGGTTAGTTTTCAATGAGATGTACCTAATTATTTTAAAAACAACAAAATACGTTGCAAAATGTGGAAAACTGAAAATACGTTGAGTCTTATAGAAAGTTTGAGACAAGTTCCTGCCCTATGGAATGTCTCTTGTAAAGAGTAGAGGAATCATAACAAGAAAATGGACGAAATAGCACGTTTATCAAAATAATTTTCTACGACTACAGATGAAATAATGTTTTTGCCACCATCGTCGTTTTTTTTTGTTTATATTTAAATATGCTTCACAAATACCAGTAGCTACCAGAAGATCATTAGACGCCATTTTTCATTTGACTGAACAACTTCAGATGTTGACAAGATACTGTTGCGGTTATTAATATCGGCCGATATAATCGGCCGACTCTCCGTAAGAAAAGAAACAGTCGGCCGACAAAGTTGAACCGATTTTATGCAACTGTGTTGAATATCATCGTGTGTAGACAGTCTATTCATCGAGTTTTTGCATTCAAGTGAAAAATAGTCAAGCACTAAACTCACTTCGCAACGCAAAACATTCCAAACAATGCTTATATCAACACTGTTATCTCTCAAATATGTATGAGATAAGGACACAGACGCGTTTAGTAGTTTTTGGGAGTGCCGCCGCGTTTTTATGTTTCGAAAATATTTATAGATTCATAGGTACGGGAAGGCTTAGTGCTTAGTAATCCCGAAAAGTGCTCCGGAGCACTGGAGTGCTCGGGAGCACTTTTTGGGATTACTAAGCACTAAGTCTTTTTGTAAAATGCTCGAAGCACTGAGCACTAAGCACTGGTTCGAAAAAGTGCTCGGGAGCACAGTGCTTACGAGCACATAAGTGCTTTGAGTGCTTTCACGAGCACCAAGCCCAGTGCTTTGGGACAGCTCTAATTCCTAGATATTGTAATATGTTCAACCCTCTAGGGCCGAAACTATTCCGAAAATTGTGAAAGTAAAAAATTATGAGATTTTTTTTATAGAAATGTGTTTATTAACATAAGCTTTAGTTGAAATGAGACATAAACAATAAATTACAAAATGAGACTTACATAACAAAAAATATATAGAATATACAGGATTATCCTGAATGGCGTGGTTACTTATGATAACAACTAGGAACTAAACAGTCAGAACGCTATCAATTCGGCATAAAAAATGTCACTAAAGACGAACAAAAATCGTTGCAATCGATAGGGAGAATGAAAGCTATGCATAGGCAACACATTCAACACCGTGGTTACCACGTGAAACCGGTGGAAAAAAAATAGGGTGGATATTAGTAGTGTGGTTTTTGCCGATAACCAGTAGTTCTCCAAGGGTTAAAATGCCTCAGTATATATTAACGCAATTATTCACAATTATTATTCATAAATATTCGCATTCTAAAACACAGTTCAATTCAAAACAGCAAGACCCTGGCACTATCGCTTATTTGAATCACGAACGCTCGCTTGAAGTGTTGCCACGATTCTCAGCCTTCCCCCTCTTGCACTTCTCATACGCAATAATTTTGAAACTTCTTATGGCAATAACTGAATAACTGTAAGGCTACGCGTGTTCAATTTTTTTTTATAAAATTTGTTACTGACCGTTTAATAATATACTAGTTTTTCAAAAACATCTGAATGGGGGGTTTTTGGTTATGCCTTGAAATGTGGTGTCCACGGTAGCTCACCATAGGGATTACGTGTTGAACGTTGCAACTTTGGAGCCTTATATTTCGCTTTCGGTGTGGTAAATCATTCCAAAAATTTAATATGATACAGGTAATAATGTTAACTAAAAGTGGTATGAATATAAACGCAATCTGATTGGAAGTGGATTTCACAACAACTACATTAAACATAACTAATGCACAGAACATTGGTAAACTACATCCAGAATTTCAGCTTTGTTCGAGTCCAAATTCCGCAGTAATAAACACATAAGGAAATCAATGAATTTCTCGAAAATCATTTGAGATAGATTTGAGAAAATACTATACGAAAATGATCGTATAGCAATAGCAAAGCAAAAAATGCAATAATATACAGGTTGTCTCATTTAAAATATCAAAGTTGTTGCTACTTTTCGATATAAGCGGCAACGCCGCAGCGCGGAAAATATTTCAGATCGATAGAGCAGAACTAATTACCCAAGAAACCGAATTTTCTAAATCATCCTGTGTCCCGTTCTCCAGAAACGTCAAGTAGGCCATCGACATATATATATATATATATATATATATATATATATATATATATATATATATATATATTGTCATGTTATGATAAAATTTGGAAATATATATTGTTTTTATTTCGCCCCACTTTTGGGTGCCAATTGTTATGTTTTGATGAATTGAGAAATATTTGAATTGTTTTTGTATATTGAGATTGCTAACTATTTTTGGTATTCTTTGTGAGTCAATTGATATGATACAAATAGATATTTCTGCCCCTGTAATAATAATTACCAGCGAACGTCACTGATCTCTCGTCACGCTACCAACAATTATTATTTTTCTCACCACGGCTTAGCTACAGTTGGTATGCCCTTTTATCTCAAAGTGCCGGTTCAAGGCAATAGAGACACAGCCACTGCTGCTAACTTCAGTTTATTGACTGGTCTTTGGAATGTTATTGATCATAGTAAGAAAATAAACAACAAAATATCATAAAGCAATTATCTCCTTTATTCAGGAAGATTTAAAATACCTGGCCTACGAGAAATAACTTATACTAGGTGAATCAAACAGATATTCACAGATAATAATTATAGATCAAATCATGAATAGATAAACAGAACCTCACTTTTTCCGTGAGTATGACGTTTTCTGTTATTGTTCGAAATAGAGTGTCATAAAGTTCTTCGAATGTGCAATTGGTTATTTGTGAAATAGTTCTGGACCGGAAATACACTATTAAAGTTTTTATACCTGGTTGGAACTGTTGGTGTTCAAACTATACCATTAAACTGGATGTCTCCTCTCTCCAATCGCTGTCAGGACTGCAATACCATGTCTCAGGAACTATTCAGAGGTGGAAATCAGCATAAGGATCCGTGGATATGTTATTTCATTAAGGTAATATTGTTTTTGTTGACCAAATGATGGGATTATTCCAATTTTCTTTTAGTAAAATTTTGCGTGCTATCAGCTTGGAAAATTATTTCGATCTCCTCGAAGCGTTGTTTTTCTATCGCCTAGCTACCTCCTGTTCTCCTTGTTTCTTCATTTGAATATTTGAATTCTCGCACTAAATTGTTACTTTTCACTGTTTATATTTATATTGCATAATTTATATATACAATTATTTTTCCACTCTTATCATTATTTACAAATTTGAATAATAATTGCTTCTGATACCATCTCATTGCTATCCTCCCACAATTTCCAATTTTACACCTGACCATCTATTCCCTGATTGGCTATTTTCATAAAGACGTTTGCTGTTCTCTCATTGGCTACTATTAGTTAGCTACAATTTCATATACTGTATGTTTCAAATTTATAAATTTGTTGATTACTTTTTATTCATGACAATTTTGTACATTTGGACTTTTTGTTGTCTTTTGAGCAAATATGGGTTATAATAATTTTGACAGTGTATGAAATTGTTTTTTTTATAGTACTTTGACATTACTATCTATCCATATCATACCTAGGCTCACAATATACATAGTGTTTCAAAAGTTATTCACAAACAAACTCTTGAAATTAATAATTATTTATTATTTATTCTTTTTGTGGTTTTTTATTCTTTTAAAATTTACAACTGGCATAACACAAATAAAATATATATATATATATATATATATATATATATATAATAGTTGGGAAATCATGTATATATATATATATATATATATCTTTATATATATAATTCTACTGTACGTGTGTTGTCACTGAACTCCTCCTAAACGGCTGGACCGATTTGAATGATTTTTTTTGTATGTGTTTGGATGGCGCCCTGGATGGTTGAAATCATCCCCCTAAATGTTAAGGGTGGTTTTTCCCTAATTTATTTTTTTTATTTTTTACACAAAATGTTTTGTTTTTATTTTTTTATGATACAGCATTCAAAAATACATACAACCCTAAATTTTCACCCATCTACAATCAACCCCTATTTTTTTGGGCAAAATTTTCATTTTTATTTTGTCATGACTTAGAATTAAAAAATTTATATTACTCTTAATTCACCCTTCTACGATCAACCCCTATTTTTTATTTTTTTTAGGAAAACGGGATAACGGGAATAACGGGTTAACGAAAAAACGGGAAAACGAGATAACGGGATAACAGGATAACGGGATAACGGGATAACGGGATAACGGGACTAACAAAATAACGAAAAAACGATATAACGGGATGACAGGATGAGGGGATAACGGGAAAACGGGATAACGGGGTAAAGACAAAAAGGGGTAACAGGAAAATGGGATAACGGGATAACGGGAAAACTTTCGGGAAAAACATTTTAGGGAACATAGAAATTTGGATAGGACAATGTCTGTCGAGTCCGCTAGTATATATATATATATATATATATATATATATATATAATGTCAAACAAGAAAACTGTTGTAAGTTTGTCCCAGCTTTCGGAATTAACTTTATTCCATCATCAGAATATCATTCGATGATTTAATGATACTTAAAGGTTTTAATATATATATATATATATATATATATAAAGAAAATCGACCCCCTGGCTCTTATTGAAATCAATATTCATCTTTAGTTATTTGGCGATCATAAACTATTACACAGGTAAATGAATATGCATTTCTGTCAGATATACTCTGAGCTTGAACATAAACTGTTACGGTAGGTCAATTTTTTTGCTCGTAAGTATATACATATTTATTCCTTTTTTTTCGAGTTCATCGGCAGTTTCTACCTTCAGACCAATCCGCCGTTCCAACTTTTTTTATTATGCGTCATTTCATTTTCATCTTTCCGATCATTTGGTGCGAGTCATGAAGCTTTGTTCATGGCTATACTCAACCATTGAACCATGAATCTCTCCTACTTCTGTAGTTACGTCAACTTGAGAAATTCCAAGTCCCGCCATTGACCCTCAAGGGAAACCATGAAGAACCTTGTGGCGAAGTAGCCAGTCTATAGTCTAGTCGAGAAATAGGTTTCCTGCGAAAAATCATTCCATGTCTACTAAAAATATGAGCAATGGCTTTTTCGATTTTTTCCGCCATCGATTTTTTTGTTAACAAAAAAAATGGCCTTAGTTTTTTGGCAATAGCTCAAGAACTATCGATGGTAGAGAAAATAAAAACAGATTCTTGAAGACAAGAAAATTTCCAATGAAAAAGTATGTAACGATATATCTGTAACATTTTTTATTGATATGCTCAGAGAATCATTCATTTACTTCAAGAATCCCTATTGAAAATCTTAGCGATATCTAACCGTGGGCAATGGAATATTCATTACGGCTGAAAAGAACGTGTGCGAACGCAGTCATTCTGACAGCACGATTATGATAAAGAGGAATGAAGAGGAATGTCTCGTCCCTTATCGAGCAAGTTACAATAGCGATTACTTGTAAACGTGTGTTCTGAAACTTGTCAGCCATTATACAATAAAGTAGAATCGGTTCATGTTTAATTAACTAATGAATTAGAGCATATTCTCTTTTCTTTTACGAAATGGATTTCAAATCAGTGAAATTTGGTGATATCAGGCAAGGTAGGTGAGAAATATTTTTTGATCAAGAAAAAATCTAAACCATTTTGGTATATATTTTGGGCGAGAACGTCAGATGTCTCTTCACAGAGGATATGATATCTGAAGCCATCTGGGTGGGTTGTTCAGGGAATTACGTTTGGAATTATTTGGGTTAATCTGATATTAGATTGCAGTGCCGTTCATAATATATTTTTTCTAAGGAGTTATGTTCGACTCATGAAAGCCGCACGTGTATATCGAGTGGAATAATATATTAATGTCAATTTTATCTTATAGATGGCTTTTTCTGCCTAGGCTTTATTGGGAATTAATGAGGGTTTCACAAATGTATGATATTCCTTACTGTATTTGGTATGATATAGTTGAATAATCTATATTTTTCATGATTTTTATATTTGAGTACATCTCTGGTATGGTTCCATATCTGGTGTTAATTATCACCGAGCTGTGATTCTTATGTAGGTGAAGCGATCACGTGTATATATATTTATGCATATATTTTTATCCTTGAAATTTGGAATATTCTTTGATTACGTATAAACCTTTTTGAAGAGGCATTTGATGACTGATCAAACATAGTTCTCATATGCTTTCTCTTGGATATCATTGAAATTGAAGTCATTTTCGTATAATTCTGTTATTTATATTCTTTGTAAAGTATAGTATCGGCTGCTCAAGATCAGAATAAATCATATTTTCCATATATAAAGCAAAAATCAATTTTTATTAAATCATAAAAATAATTCTTTAATTTCAGTATTGGATATAACTGATTTGTATACTCAATTAATTTTAAGTAATAATCTCTTGATGATAATACACTCAATTGTAACAACTATGAGTTGAGGAGTGCATTGAAAATATTCCAAGTTTCAAGAAGTTGAATTTTTTTTTGTATATGAAATTCTGATACAGACAATATTGTTTTTCATGTAATATTGCTGAGAACACACTCTATGGACAGGAAGCTGATACTTGTATCCTGATCTATCTGTAGACCTGATCGGTCGCCCAGCAGCTATAAGTACCCCCTGATTGAGAGCCAAGCAGTTACGTGAAGTCTAGCTACGTGCTATACAAACGACAACCAGAGGTACATCGTCATCGATAAACCAACAGGTTCAGCAAATAAAACAAAACAATATTTCTCACATTGGAAACTAAAAAAAATTTTATTCAACAAACATATAACATATATATGTGTATATATTTTGTGTGTGTATATTCGTTAACAACTGGAAAAGATGTAAATCTGTAAATAGATTAGTGTAAGTTTGGTATTTGTTTTATTGTTGTAGTTATTTACAGAAGGAAACGTAATTCAATTTGCAATCATTATTGAGTTGGGAATTTGGATTTCTTATCCCATTTTAACAAAGAAAAATTCTGGCACCCTTTCAAATTAACAATTCCTAAAATCCTTTGCTTGAAACATAAAAAATTTGAAACTAGCAAAGAGGTCCAAAGAACTCCACACCGCTCTTCACTGAATAGTGTGGGCATTCTATTACAACAATTAATTTGCTTTTTATCACATTAACAATTATCTTGTCTTACATTGGAAGTATAGAACTCACGGAACTCTATCTAAATCATTTATGATTTTAATCCAACGTTGAAAATAGAAGTACAGCACCTCTCGAGCGAAAACAGCACATGAAATATTTTTTATACTATTAAATATAATTTAAAAGTTCAAAAAAAAACTATCTGAACACTTAAAAGAATGAAATTTCGTTGGAAAAAAACATTTTTCTTGGAATTTTGATAATGTGACGCTATTGTAAATTGTTTTTTTTTTATCCGTCGATTTTATTGAATATCGAATAATTGTTTACAGAATGACTCCATAATTTGTTTTTTCCCCGGAGCACATTTTACATTTGTACTCAATGATAACACGTAATGAAATTGTTTATTAGTTGATTATTTTATTAATTATAGATTTCTCAAGTTAACAAAATATGAGAAATCGAGTAAATATTATCAAAAACATGTTTATTGATATTTTGCATTATTATCAGTTTTATGTCTGACGAAGGCATTTCACTAGGTTTTTTTAAAAAAAATATTTGTTTATAAAATATTTATAAATGAATTTTAATATTTTTCAAGAAAGGTTTTCTTGCATTAGATTGCTAATCGTTTATTATAATTGGAAAAAATATTTTTGTTTTGTTGTTTATAATATTTTTTCATTTTTTTATGATTTAAATAATATGTTCCGATTTTTTTCCTTTACAATTCATAATTGGTTATTATCTACCTAATAAGGAACATTTTTCTTTTTCTTATTGATAAGGTAATTGTTCATTTAGTTGTTATAAACCAACTTTGATTGACATTTTATGCTCTTTTGAATGGTACAAAAAAAAACAACCATAAAGGACAAACTGTTAATTTTTTTTTGGAACTTTCATAGAATTTTGGAGAAAATTAAATAAAAACAGTTTGTCGTACATAGCAGTTTTTGTTATTTTTTGTACCATTTGAAAATCGAATGCCAACCAAAGTTTGTTTATAACTAATTGTTAACTAAATAAACAATTACATTATTAAAACAATATTAAGGTACAAAAATGAATATCAGAGTTAACAAAATATGAGAATATTCCAAAAACATTTTAATTGATATTTGCATTATTATCAGTTATAATCCATTAAAAATATAAAGAATATATAATTTTTTTAATTAGGCCACTAAGGGTATATTATGATTTGAAAAAATCCTTATTTTTTTCCAATCGTTCATAATAGTTTTATTTCATATTAAAAATTTTTCCTTTACAATTATTAATTGGTTATTCCTAACCTACTAAGGGACTTCATTCATCAATGAGGTAATTGTTCATTTAGTTGTTATAAACCAACTTTTATTGGCATTATATTTGGTACAAAAAAAAAACATACACGACAAATTGTAATTTTTTTTCTTAATTTTCATAGAATATTCTAGAAAAATAAAAAAATAAAACAGTTTGTCGTATATGGCTGTTTTTGTTATTTTTTGTACCATTAAAAAAATAGAATGCCAATCAAAGTTCATTTATGACAAATTGTCAACCAAATAAACAATAACAATGTTATACCCTGTATACAGAGTCTTTCGAAATGAGAAAGTAATATGTATAATAATAAGAAATTTACACACATAAACCTTGATAAATAACGGTTACCTATCAATAATTCTGAATAGAGAAATTTTATGGAAATTTAATAATTATATGAAATCATCAAATAATTCTTTTTAGGAATAATATTACGAATATTTCATGTTTGAACAATATAAATATATATCGCATGCGTGAAGCATTGAACCCCAATGTGAAAGTTCCGTAAATAACACGAACAAAGAATTCTTTTTTATAGTGAACTAGGCCCATAGGGTACATTCGAACAGTTATCAATATTTTGGGTTTCTTATATGTTCCTATCCATATCTGCTGAATCATCTCAATGAGATGACTGTGTAGTCTATATTCAAAACTAACAATGAAAATTTTCAGTAGGAGGGAATAATTATAGCTGTTTGCCGAACAAATCTATGTGGGAGATTTGAGGAACCTATAAAGAGACCAGTTTGAGAAGCGTATGGACATTCGATTCTATTCTTATCACTTCGGGCATACTAGTCAATTTGATTCAGATTCAGATCAGTAAAGATGTGATTCTATCATTATTCCGGTTAGATTCCAGTCTTCAGACTATTTCAATATGTACAATATATTCAAACTCTTCGAATATGTGAATATGTTGATGAAAAATCATAAGTGGAATAGTTTCTACAGAAATACGATTCGATTATACACACGATGTCTAGTCAATGGAAATAAGCGAAACTTAGTATCATAATTATACAATGTCAACATTTCCAATGAAAATCATTATAAGTGCGGCATATAACGATTAAACTAGCCCATTTGTAAATTAATCAAAATAAATTGATTTTCTGTCATGTACATGGGACTGAATCAAAAAAGCTTTTTTATTTGTGTGACAATGAGCAGAAAGTTATACAGGGTAAGCAATATTTTCTCTCTCTTTTATTGTGTGAAATACTGGTATTATTATTGAGCTTCAATAATTATCCTACTATACTTTCCATGATATATAAAGTAATAATTTGATAGCATATCATAATATTTAGGTGATTTGAATGTTTGAGTGATTTTAATATTACAGTTTATATTGCCATTTCAATTACAATGATAATTGTTAGGATACAGTTTTCGAATTTAATGAATTATAGCATTTTATATTATTAAATAAATTACAAAGATAATTGATAAAGGAATAATGGTTCATTTGATAATTCTTTTTTTGAGTGACTATGAGCTACCATTGCTAATAAAAATAATATATGAAAGTAATGTAGTAATTACTAAATATTACCTACGAATTTTATTGACTACTAAATGTGTTTTGATTGATATTATCATGCATACATCTACTGGCAAAAATAATATGTTTATGACTGATTTTGATTATGAGTTTATGGGATTTATACTTTGAATGTTGAATTTGATTCAATTATATTTTTACCAACATTCTATTAGTAATTCTTTTTTTAATAAATGGAAGATATGATGGCATACATGAATTAATCGAACCTGCACAAATCATATATTGAGGGGTTTAATTGGGTAGACAGCTCCATAAATGAACCTAGTTACTATTACATACGGTTAAGAGTAGAGGATCACTCCTATCATACTCTTAGAGCGGAAATGAACATGATTTAGGTATACCTAATTATTCATAAATGGTGAACAATTTCAAAGTACAGCAGATATTGAGAATCACTGAAATAAGAGCTATATGAGTTGTAAGGCTAGTAGCTATACAACACTCAGTATAGACCCTCTGTAAACTTTGAAAAACACATTTTTGTACTGACAATGGTGTGCAAATAACTACACTTCAGCATTGACTAGAGAGAATAAATAAATAAAATAAGGTAATTTCATTATAGTTTGACATCATCAAAGTGTACAAGAAGAAATTATAATATTCGGGTTTCATAAAGTTATACAAGAGGTTTGACTATTGACCTCGATATCTGATTCTCAGGTGTGGGGTTTCTTTTAACAACATTTGCTTTCGAATGGGTTGTGACATTTGGCTTTAGGTGTGGGGTTTTTCTATTCTATCCCTAAAGTCAGATTATAATATTTGGTGTTACAGGTGTGTTGTGTTTGTTCATAACACTCTGTATATAGCCGGGTATAACATTTGGTCCTCAGGTGTGGAGTTTCTTAACGACACCCGGTAGCCGGATGTAACAACATTATGAATAAATACATATTTTTTGGGTAGAGAATAACCAAATAAAAAAATTAATCATTAAAAGAAAAACTATAATAAACAAATAGCGTATGTTTTTTTAAAAACCTTGAAAAATGCCTTTGTCAGACATAAAACTGATAATGATGTGAAATATAAATATTTTTTATTCACTCCATTTCTCATATTCTGTTAACTTTAAAAATTTATTATTAACAAAATAATCAACTATTGAACAATTTCATTGAGTGCACATGTGAAATGTGCTTCAGGATGTAAAAAAATTCTGTAAACAATTATTCGGTTTTCAATAGATTCGGCAGTTCCAAAAACACTACTTGATTAAATATTGCCTAACATTATCAAAACTCACCGAAAAATATTTTTTCAACGAAATTTTATTGCTTCAAATGTTCAGATGTTACTTTAGTTCTTTCGTTTTTTCAAATTCATATTTAATAGTATAAAAAAATATTTTATGTTCATTGCTCTTACGAGAACTGCTGAACCCCTGCCGTCACGCCCGCGCAAAGACTCATTTTCAACGTACCGGGAGTAGGGATTTTTTCATGGAAAATTTCCTCCTCTTCAAGAATCCATTTCTGTACTTTCTCTATCTTCGATAGTTTCTCAACTATTGCCAAAAAATGATGGTAGTTTTTATTTTTTTGTTAAAAAAATATAAAATTTTCAGTGACGGAAAAAGTCGAAAAATACGTCTCTGTCAGAATGACATCCCGAATCGAATAAGCCATCGCTCATATTTTTAGTAGACTTGGAACGACTAGAATACTTGTCAATCGAGTCCTTCAGCTCTCACTTTGGTGTACGTTGACAGCGGAGGTCCCTGATTTTTGCCCTAAAAGTTACCGTGGATTGAATTAATGCTTCACCCGAGATCCTCAATCGGTCACCACCCATCCAGGGGCTGTTGATAGTCATCTCCGCTTGACTTTTTTGATCGGATTGCCGAACTCGAATGACCATCACCACGGGACATTTCATTAATGATAAACCAATTATTATTTTAAAACATATTCTTATGTTCAGGTGCTTGGACGAATACGAGGAATTGATCTGCATGTAGTTGGAGCTCGATATCATCAGCGTTGCTATTCTTTGTTTTGTTTGCCAAACAGACCTTCAGAAGACCTCGTTGGCCGACTCCCGACGGCGCATGTATTTTCTGCGATGGACCGAATTTTCGAATACCTCGAAAATAATCAAGACCAGTGTCAGTTCTATTTGCGCGAATGAGGTTGTCTCGTCGATGATCCTCCATCTGATTCAAGATTTAAAAAAAACTGGAAGAGAGGTATCAACAAGATATTATCATTACAAGTCTTGTCGGTCGTACTCCTGTGATTTGCTTTCAAACACACCAAGTTTTCCTCGACTCTTTGTACAAACAGAAAGACAGAAACGAAAAAAACGAAAGATTGGAAATCGTTGAAACCGCAGCTGCAATAATTGCCGAAGATATCCGTTCTCAGGTTTACGACTTAGATTACTACCCCATCCCAGAAAAGTTTCTCGATGATGTTGAAACAGACGTCCCTGAATCTCTTCGAGTATTTCTTGATGAAGTCATTGGGAAACCCAAACGCAAGTCAAAATATACTCACAAGATGAAGTGTTTATCAATTGCATATGCCATTATTGCAGCTGCAAGGCCAGGTCTTTCTTATCTTCATTGCTAGTTGGTCTAGCGGCACATCTTCATTCCATGTTTGGTTCGAGAACTCTGATGAACGTTATGTCGACATTGGGTTTCTGTGCTCCGTACGAAGGGGCGCAAACCCTGGAGTTGTCAGCAGTAATGCATCCAGAAAGCGACACATATAATGGCTTCCACTAATTCGTCGATGACAACGCTGATATCAACGTACTCTGGATGGACACGGTGCATTCCATTCCATGGGAATAATTGATTGCATAACACCAAAGATCGATCATGACAAATCTTATGGTATATTGGGGGTGACTGATGCACCTTCTGCTGCTGTACTTGGCACATTTGGTCCCGTTCCCATTCAAACTTTCGAGAGAAGGATAGCTCTATCCGATCTCGACACATTGACTGTTGGAAAAATTTGCAATGCGGATCCTATCATACCAAGACCTTCCGATCTGCTATGGCTGTATGGACAATTGTATACAATTCCTCGCATCTGTGGATGGAACGGCTTCCTTTATGCGCTGACTTCGGAGAAGAAGTACGCAATTTCTCAAATTATCCCCATGCCGTTTTTCAACGCTTCCCCAACTGATTACAATACCATATACACGACACTGTTGCGCGCTGTTGACAAATGCATGAAAGTGAAACAAAAAACTTGTGTCGTAACATTCGATCAACCTCACTATCAAAAAGCACGCGACTTTATTTCCTCGACTTCTGATCCTCGACTGCAGTCTGTGGTTATTCGACTTGGTGGATTCCACATGTTAATGTCTTTCCTTGGATCGATCGGTTACGTCATGTCCGAAAGTGGCTTGGAAGAATCACTTTCCACCATTTACGCCCCGCTTTCCGTTGGAAAAATGATGTCTGGCCATGCTTACTCCAGAGCTATCAGCTCACTTGGCTTTGGGTAAAATCGTCCTGGAAAACGTGGAATTTACTCCCGAAGAACGCGCGGATATTGAGGAAGTCATAACAGATTTCGACGATGGACAGTGCGAATTGAAACTCGATGAAAAGCCATTTCGATCGATGTCATGTCAATTGGAAGCACAACTGAAGCAACTTGAGAGTAATGGCCCGACTGCCAAGCTGTGGTTACAATACCATCGTATGGTTACCTTGGTAAAACATTTCATAGAAGCCGAGAGAAGTGGAAATTGGGATCTGCATCCTTCTACAGCATCAAAGATGATACCTTTTTGCGACTGGGCACTTCAACTATGCGTATTGTTCTCAACTGTACGTTCAAGACATGCTGAAAATTCAAGAAGTTTTCTCTCTACGGGAATACCAGAACTCCGTTGATAATGGCTATTTCACCATCAGGCGGTCAGACAAGTTGTGGGCGGGAATCTGGAGCGACATGACCATTGAGCAGGTATTAATAAGGGGCATGAAAGTCATTGGGGGATAAACACATCGTGGATTGTGCAACAGCATTCTGATGAGGTATATTCATGGCCCACGCACTATGGTCAGAATTTCGCAATCGCTCGAAGAATTCACAGAAGTGATATCTTCAACTTCAGAGCAACATGTCGATTCCAGACCGTCGCGTCAAGAAAGAGACAACGCTGATGTTATCAAACTTTCCAAATGGTTATCACAGCATCCTCCATTCTCAGTTCTCGACAAGCTTGTTTCATTGGGCACTGGGATTGTTGGTGGTCCGAAAATCAATTGCCACAATGCTGAGGAAATTGGTCGTAAAGAGCTCGAAGGGATTGTCGGGAAAACCTTCAGAGAGCTTTCTTTTCCGAGGAAAAAATGGGTTCTTCCACTGTCCAGCGTATCTTCATCCATCAAAATTGCAGGTGATATTGTTTCTGTGGATTGCACTCTATTTTACCAGCGCATAGCATTTGCCAAAGAGTCCAAGGAAGATTTACAACGATATATTTCATACGACCTCTCACCATTTCCACTGTCTTTATTCAACGAGCTAAATCTCCCTCCAACTCTAACATTTCTAATCGTAAAAACTTTTTACTTATTTCTTCAATTTCATTAACTACACCTAATTTGTTAATTCTACTAGAAATATGACAAAGTCTAGAATTTAACTGTTTATATTGACTTTCACTGATTTGATCAAAAAAATCAATTTCTGCTTTCAAGCTTAGTAACGTTTCTTTAATTTCAGATACATCCTCATCATGTCTATAACATTTAACAAAACCTTCAGAAAAACTGCGATTTGAATTCTCTTGACTCAAAAGTCCTCTTAATAAATTCCTACGTTTTTCAACATCACCTGTTGGCTCAACGTCCCTAATTTTAATCTCATAATCAAGTTCATAACTTCTCAGATGATTAACTTCCATTGTTCAAATTTTTTTCCAATAAATATTTCAAGTAAAATTATTACCAAAAATCCTTTCAACCACCAATAATGTCAAAATATGTCAAATATGAAAATATCAAAACACCCTATATATATATAGTAAGCAAATATCAGTTCAGAAAGAAAAGGTCAGATAAAATATTTCAAAATAAAATTCGACAAGTTCAGCAATGAATTTCCAAACCAATGTTCAAAGTTTATTGCTGTATGTTTTTACAGAAGGAAAAAAAACAAAAGATAATTTTTTCAAAAAAAACAATTTCAAGTAGTCACTTAAACGTATGGGCGCCAATGAAATGCAGAACAAAGTTATAGTAACGGCCGTAAGGTCATATATAAAAGAAAATCATAAGACTTGGGATCAGTCCATTTTTAAGATTGCACAAGCAATACGTACTTCAAAGAGTGATGTTACAGGATATTCATCAGCATTTCTGACCTTTGGTAGAAATATACCTATTTCGGCTGATTATTATGGGCAAATAGCAGAAAATTCGGGAAATATAGTCAGCATAACTGAAAAAAATTCAAGAATTGATGATCTTCAAGAGTTACCGGAAATTTTCACAAGAGTTAGAGAAAGAATTCGTAAAGCTTATGACAAAAATACCAAGGTGTATAATCTCCGAAAACGTGATACTAAATATAAAGGTGGTGATAGAGTATTGTAACGTAAATAAACTTAACTTGGTTTTACTAATTTATTTCACACTTAATTTTACAACTAATTTATATTACTAACTACGCCACTATATCGCTCGATCGTATGGGCTCGTTCAGACTGAGACTCCCTCTTGAGGGCTGCCTATTTATCTCCGTTACGGAATTCTCGATGTTTCCAATTCTGGTGGTTGGCGGACAGCATGTTCCAGTTGTTTCCAATATTGACCGTTGTTATCCGCGGCAGCGCGACTGGATTGTTCTCGAATATCTCCGGGGATGACATCATCGTTGTCGATAACAACGCGTGAGGCGACAGGTCCGGCCTAGGTTCGTTAAATTGCCCCCTTCTTAAAGACATTTCGTCCCGAAATGTCATCCCTGGAGTGTGACGATATCTGCATGACTCCCCATACTTGCACCGTGAAGTTCGATGGAAGTAACACTCCACGGTCTTCATGACCGGTCGTGGAAGAGGGTTACAGCAAACCAAAATCTTGACGCCGCTGGATCTGAATATCGCCTCCAGCATACTTCTTATGACTCTCCAGTCCAACCCATCAATACCACAGGACAATTTTGGAATTGCTAGATCCACCAGATTCTGGTCCACCATAGTATCTCTTAGTTTGGTGAGACTCTTCCAGACATCTTCATAGGTCGGTTTATCTTGGGAATGCCTCTTGGTAACTAGGTAGTAGATGTTTCTCTGGCCTTTCTTCAACTGTAGCACCCCACCAACTTCTCCCGCAGTGTTTGGAGTTGACCAAATTTCTTGGAAAACACTACGGCGATGCCCCTGGACATTCGAAGATCTTCTGCCACCCAGTGCGCTAGTGCGTAGTCAGCAGGCACCTCGAAAAGGTCTCGTGACTCCTCTCTAGTAACCCCATGTAGAACTTTCTGCCCGTTTGAATACAAGGACATAAACTTCTCGAACGTCATATCATCCTCCGGTGGCTTGAGGGTGCGAACTTGGTCATGGTTTCCAGCGTAAGGGGCCAACCTGTTGAAATGGACGACACAAGGTCGTTTATCCTTTTCACGATTTTATACGGGCCTTCCCACGAGTTCCGCAACTTTGGTGATAGTCCACGACGACGTTTGGGGTTGTACAGCCAAACCAGGTCATCAACCTTAAACCCTCCAGCGTCGGCCTTGATGTCATAGGTCTTCTTCATTTTATCGCTGGCACTCTGGATGTTCAACCGGACTCGTTCGTGGATGTCGTCCATTCTCTGCCGAAGTTTGCTGACGTAGTCCTCTCCCGCAGTGTCTTGTCCTGGCGGTATCCCAAACTTCAGGTCACAAGGCAGTCGCAGTTCTCGGCCCATTATAATACTAGCAGGAGTTTGACCTGTTGACTCGTGTACTGCGGATCGATAGGCCATCAGGAACAAATGAAGATACTGGTCCCAGTCTCTTTGATGGTCAGAGACAACCTTGGACAAGTGGCGGTTGATCGTTCTGTTCATCCGTTCCACCATTCCATCGGACTGCGGATGTTCAGCAGTAAACATATTTCTTGGAACAGGTTGGATTCGAAATTTCTGCATTGATCCGAGTGCAGCTCCATTGGAATACCAAATCGACATATCCACTCTTTCACCAAGACGTCGGCGACGGTGATGGATTCCTGGTTGGGCAGGGCATAGGCTTCCGCCCACTTACTGAAGTAGTCCATTGCCACAAGGATGTATTTATTCCCGTGGTCGGATACGGGAAACGGGCCGGCGATGTCAATGGCGATTCTCTCTAACGGGCTGCCTACGTTGTACTGACGCATCGGGGCCTTGGGTTGTATTCGAGGTCCATTGCTAGCAGCGCATACAGCGCACTTTCTGCACCAGTCCTGGACGTCAGCTTGACAATTGGTCCAGTAAAACCGTTGCCTCACTTTCTGCAGGGTCTTCGTCACTCCCAGATGTCCTCCAGCGACTCCATCATGGATTTCCCGCAGCACTTCCTCTCTTCTGTTCCTGGGAACAATTATTTGGCGTCTGTCTTCCCCACCAATATCGGCCTCCAACACACGTTTCAGGATCCCATTGTCCAGAATAAGAGAGTTCCATTGTGCCCAATAGGACTTAACAGCCGGCGAGTAACCTGCGACTTCCTCCCATGATGGTCTTCGATTGCCCTTCTTCCAGCTGACGACTAAGCCAAGGTCGTGGTCTTTCTCTTGGTCTTTCTGGATCTTGCTGTCATTCCAGTTGTCATCCATTGCCGCGGTTCTACAAAGTGTTGCTCCTTCCTCTTCTGCTCGTCGGCAATGTGAGCAATCATCTGGACATGGTCTTCGCGACAAGGCATATGCATTCTTATGGCTAGTCCCGGCTCGATGTTCGATCTCGAAATCGAACTCTTGGAGTCTCTCGATCCAACGTGCTACTTGACCCTCAGGATTTTTGAACTGTAAGAGCCATTCGAGAGCTGCATGGTCAGTTCTCAACAGGAATCTTCTTCCATACACGTACTTGTAGAAGTGCTCCACTCCCTTCACAACAGCTAACAGCTCTCGCCTGGTGACACAGTAATTGCGCTCTGGTTTGCTAAGCGTCTTGCTGAAATAACCAATGACCTTCTCCTGTCCCTCCTGGATCTGAGATAGGACAGCTCCAAGTCCCACGTTGCTGGCGTCCGTATCCAAAATGAATTTCTGTTTGGGTAGGGGATAGCTCAGTATAGGTGCGTTGATCAAAGCTCCTTTCAGCTTTCTGAATGAGTCTTGACATTTTTCGGACCACTGGAACTTTGTTTGGCCTTCCGTGAGCCTGGTCAGTGGTTTAGCGATGTTGGCGAATCCCAGCACATATCGGCGATAGTATGTGCATAAACCAAGGAAACTTCGAAGTTGGTGAATGTCTTTTGGGATGGGCCAATCCTTAACAGCTTTGATCTTCTGGTCATCCACTGCTACTCCTTCCCCAGAGACAACGTGGCCGAGGTATCGTACTTCTTTTTGGAACAGATGTCATTTCTTAGGGCTCAGCTTCAATCCGGAGTTCCTCAGTCGCAGGAATACTTCACGTTTTTCACGTGGTCCTCGAACGATCTGCCGACCACAATTATGTCATCGAGATACACTAGACACGTGTTCCATGAGAGTCCCTTCAGCACTGTCTCCATCAATCTTTCGAATGTGGCGGGAGCATTACAGAGCCCGAATGGCATAACGGTGAACTGCCACAATCCTGAGCCGATGGTGAAAGCAGTCTTTTCACGATCTTCCTGAGCGAGTTCTACTTGCCAGTATCCACTCTTCAGATCAAGGGTCGAGGAAATCGTGGAACCAGCCAACGTGTCTAGGGTGTCATCTATTCTCGGGAGAGGGTAACTGTCCTTCTTCGAGACATTATTAAGTTGGCGATAGTCTACACAAAAGCGTGTCGATCCATCCCTTTTCTTCACCAGTACGACTGGAGAGGACCAGGGACTGTCAGATGGTTCGATAACTCCTTCTTTTCCCATCTCGCTGACTATTTTGTCAGCCTCTTCCTTCTTGGCAAGAGGAAGTCTTCTTGCTGATTGCCGGATCGGTCGGACACCCCCAGTATCAATCTTGTGCTGGACCACATTAGTTCGACCCCCTTTTCCTTGTTCGGTATCGAAGATGTCTTGGTACTTTTTGACTAAATCTCTTAGTTTGGGCTGTTGAGCTGGTTTTATGTCTTTGGAAGAGATGACAACTAATTTTTCTAGTTCTGTGGGCAAGTTGTTGGGTTGGCTAATCGTACCTCGTACACTCCGGATCACTGAGGAAACTGACGAGCAGTGCCCCAATATTGTTCCTTTCTTCAAGGTCACTGGAAAATAATTGACATTCATTACCCTTACCGGCACAATTTTGTCAGCACGCAACAAGGTCTTCCCTAGTGCAATTCCTCGTCCAATTTTCTCATCATGAAGTTTGGGCTCGAACATCACCACGTCTCCAGTGCTCGCACTCCCGTCCAGGCGAGCCTCCAGAATGGTTTCAGCCCTCTCAGGTACGCTTACATCTTCTGCCAACAACACACGGATCAACTCTTCACTTCTCCCGTGAAGCACCAGCTCTTCTCCGTTGACACGTAGGACGCCGTCTTTGAAATCTAATTTAAACCCTCTGGAATTCATGATGTCCATTCCGATGATTGCATCGTCTTCGATGTCCGCTACAAGTGCCTGATGTTTCACTTTAGTGCTGCCCAAAATTATTTCAATCGGTAGCTCGCCATATACAGTAGCTGGCTCCTCTGTTGCTGTGCGTAGCTTCCAAGTTGTCGGTTCAATTCGTTCCGGTGTTCTGGCAAAGGAAGGCCCGAAAATTGTTCTAGTCGCACCTGTATCTAGCAGCATGGTGCAAGGCTCGTTATTGATGAGACCGTCTACGAAGACACCTTTGTTCTGTCGTTGAAGGATAGCGACATATGCGTTGTTAACCGGGGCTTGCCGGACACATGCCGACGATTGCCCCTTCTCGTCGACCTTCTTTAGTTTTCCTGCATCGGAGTCGATGAATGTTGGACATTTGCTACGCACATGTCCAATTTTGCCACAATTCCAGCATCTTATCTGTCTTTTCTCAGGCAACACTTTCTTCATCACTTTTCTTATGGCAGCTTCCAAGTTAGCAGGCTCCTGTGAGTCTTCCTCAATCGTTTGAACTTTATTTTGGCTTTTGCAGCATTGTTTTGCTGCTTCGAATTCCAAAGCGCGTGCCAGTGCGTCTACGAGATGTGTTGGACGAGCTAGTGTCAACGCTTGTCTGGTTTCTTGGTCACGGAGTCCATCCAAGAAAGCCTGAACCGCTAATCGCTCCATTACATTTTCCGGTGTGGCTGGATATGCGAGACGAACCAAGCGTGCAATGTCAGCTTCGAATTCTTGTAAGGATTCGCCCGATTTCTGGCAGCAATTTTTCAGTTGGGAGTGGTATACGTGTTCCAAATGGGCCTGGCCATATCGTAATTCTAGATTTTTAATCAGCTGATCATAGTCCTCTTGTTCTTGGGCGGTAAGAGTTTGTAGAATATTCGTCGCTTCTCCACGTAATGCAAGTGTTAGTGCTACAGCTCTTTCCCCTGCATTCCATCCATTTGCTTTGGCCGCTGCTTCAAACTGTCGGCGGTAATTTTCCCATGGAGTTTTTCCGTCGAATTGAGGCGGCTTCATGGAAATCTTCCCTATTTCAGAAATGACCTTGACATCTTGTATACCCTCTTGAACTTCATCCAAGTTCAAACTCAAGTCCAGCATTGAATTTTTGTTAACCATCTCTGTGGAGGGCGCACTATCAATTCGTTTTTCCAGCTTACTGATCGTTTCCTTCATCTTGTCCATCCCTCCTCGACGGTTCCTATTCTTTTTTCTAGACGATTCGCCACACCACAGAGTTCTTTTTCAGGCCTTCTGTGTTTTCTAGGAGCTTATCTTCCAGGCTTCTTGAATTTTCATGAACTTCTTCAGATTTTAGAATTTTCTTGAAACTTATCTTCCAGGCTTCTTGAACTTTCTTGAAGCTTCTCTTCCAGATTTATAGAATTTTCTTGAAGCTTCTCTTCCAGATTTCTAGAATTTTCTTGAAGTTTCTCTTCCAGATTTATAGAATTTTCGTGAAGCTTCTCTTCCAGATTTCTAGAATTTTCTTGAAGCTTCTCTTCCAGACTACTAGAATTTTCTTCAAGTTTTTCTATTATCGGACTCAAATCACCTCCGGGAACTTCGAATAAAAATGTTTCGGGGTCCTCACCTTCTTGTATAAGTCTTTCTGCAAGTCTTTCCTGGAGTTCTTGCTTTTTACCCGTTGTTTCCAGTTCCCTTTCTTCCAATTCCTGTTTCAATTCCGCTACCTTCAAATCCGCAAGGCGCACTTTTCTTGAACACATTTTGTGTTTGACGAGGTATCAGTCTGTTTCACACGAAAAGTTTATCAGTTTGTTTAAAATTCACTTCGCGAATTCTTTTCCACGGGCCACCAGTCTATTGTCTGTTTCACGCGAACAGTGTATCAGTTTATATTCCCACGCACAATTGTCCACTTCGCGAAAACCGGGTCACTGTCTATTTTGGGCGTGAAAAAAAGGTCTATCAATTTATTTTTCTGACTATCCACTCCACGATCACGTATTTATTTTCAAAATCTCGCTTCCGACACCAATTGTAACATAAATAAACTTAACTTGGTTTTACTAATTTATTTCACACTTAATTTCACAACTAATTTATATTTCTAACTACGCCACTGTATCGCTCGATCGTATGGGCTCGTTCAGACTGAGACTCCCTCTTGAGGGCTGCCTATTTATCTCCGTTACAGAATTCTCGATGTTTCCAATTCTGGCGGTTGGCGGACAGCATGTTCCAGTTGTTTCCAATATTGACCGTTGTTATCCGCGGCAGCGCGACTGGATTGTTCTCGAATATCTCCGGGGATGACATCATCGTTGTCGATGGCAACGCGTGAGGCGACAGGTCCGGCCTAGGTTCGTTACAGTATTAAAAAAAAAATATGTATTGTCTAAAGCTGAAAACGCATTTTCTGCTAAACTTGCGCCTAAATTCATCCCTGTTATTGTAGATAAAGTAATATCCCCTTTAGTTTATTCATTAAAAAATGAGAATGGTGCTGACCTAGGTAACTGGCATGTAAAAGATTTAAAATCTGACCCAACTTTTCTTGATTCGGATGATGACTCAGATGAGTCAAAATCAGAAACGTCTCAGAACTCTGATGAAGGGTTATGATTTTTTGGTTCATTTTTAGCTGTGCAGTAGACGGCTTGAGAATATTACTGCAGGGGCATTAACCATCCTGGCGGTAAAAGTCCGACTAAATGGCCACTTTGTTTTTTGAAATTTTCTCGCTTTTGAGAAATGTATTTTTTGATATTTTGAGAATTTTATTTTGGATATCTTGATGTTAGAACAAAGTTTTGTTGTTCAAAATTTAAGAAATTAAGAGGAACGCAAATTTTATAGCCAATGTTTTTCAGGTGTAATTCAATATTCGGCGTGAGTATTAATTCGGAAAGTAGTTGTTTCAAGATCAATATAACTTTAGAATTTGAAAAAAAATTCTTATTTGGGGTGAAATTTGTGGTTTGGTTCAATTTCATCAACTGTTGTTCAATATTCGGCGTGAGTATTAGTTCGGAAAGTAGTTGTTTGTTGGGGAATATTGAATCAAAACATAATTTCACATTCAAAGTAGAATATATGTGCTGTTGGCTTGATTTCTTGAAGGTTTGCTAGACAATAATTTTGTTACGGCACAAGTGTTGGATATTTTTTTGTTTTTCCTTTTCTCTTATTTTTCTGGGTTGATAAAAGATAGTCAGTGCTAGGTTTCTAGCATATGATTAATTTTTTCTTTTTGGTAATCTTAGTAGTATTTGATGTCACGTAAAGTGATGTTAAATCAATGAAGATAGGTTGTAGTAATGAGTAAGCGGGAGGGTTTTGGAATTTATTTCCACCCTCGTTTGTGTTTGAGCATCTAGTTCAGAGAATCATTTGTCTCAAACACATGAGTAATTTTTTGGATTCTGCTATTAGATATTTTTTTGTCTGTAGGAGCCATGTTAAATATTTTAATCAATTGTCTTGCTGGTGAGAGGACCGATGTACTGTATTATCGGTTGGTAAAATAATCCTTAATATTTACTTGGAGTACCTCCGAAGCTTTTTTGTTCTTTTTGTCTTGGTGTTAATAGCACTTTTTAGGTGTAGTGGAATCCTATATTTTCACTAAGGTTGGTTTAGGAATCCTTTGAAAATTCCTAAAATATGAGTATATACCATTTTTGTTTGAAGTAATTTTTGACTCTACTTAAGTTGTCTTTTTACATCATTGGGATTTGTTGGAGATTTATTTGGGGTGTTAATGTGCTTCTGAAGGAAATCAAAACACGAGACATTTCTTGCCTCTAGAGATTGTGCAATTTTGATTTCGTTGAGTTGCCTAGTATCCTCAGCTTAACCACATCTGATATTCTGAGTATTTTTTTTTTTATGAATCCCAGTGGTGTGGACATTTAGCTGAAGTATTGGTATAAAACGTTATCTTTTAAATTCTGGTTGAGTGGATTCAGGAAAATATTTGTACCTTGATACCGTTGGAAAAATATATGAGTATTTCTAATAATTTGGCAAAAATATGAGGTTGGTTAAAGCTTTTGGTTTGGCAAAATAATTTTTTGCAAATTCAATTGAGGTTCAAAAATTGTTTTTTTTTCTGTTGTTATGATGACTGGAGCAGTCAATTTATCTTTATCTTTTTGATATTTGGTGTATTTTTGGATTCATATACTTTGAATAAAAATATATCTTAAATATATTATGGTTGAATTAGAATTTTGCTGGAAAGTTGCAATTAAGTTTGAAAACTCAATATTTTTGACATATGTTCATATTTTGATCAATGAATGCTTGCAGTTTATATTTTCAGGGTTTAAGTACTCAAATCATAGTATTACGTAAGCATTCATATCGACTATTACTGTACATGTGTAGTATCTTCTCATGAGTTGAGAGTTCAAGGAGTTTAACTTATATGAGGTAGTTATTACCTGGTTAATTTTTGTGAGTTAGAGAACTCAAAATAATTTTGATATGCATATATTTTTGTCATGGTGATGCTTGTGTATATTTGGTGGGTTTAAGTACTCAAATTACCTTGTGCATATGCATTTATCTTGTCATTGATATATGTGCATATTACCTTTTTGGGAGCTTTAGATGTTCCAGTAAAATTAGAGTCTATTTTATGCTCCAGTAAAATTAAGTTCATTTTTGGACACAGGAAAATTTTGGATTTAGACCTACGTAACCTCAAATTTTTGGTCATGGACTCTTTGACAAGGTAAATTTCTGAACACTTATATCTTTCATACCATCACTTAATGTTAATTTTTGGGTAGTCATATGATTTAGGGCGGAATCAAATAATTTGATTCAAAACTTCAAAATTTTTAAGGGACTCGCTTTTGTTGGGTGCGGGTATAGTTGAGCCTGGCTGTCAATTTTGACGGGATCATTGGAAGGGAAGATATTGGGGGGTCATACTTGGCTGGTGGTGAGCCTACGGGCGATCATAACTTCAGGCCTTAAATGGCGGCTGAGTTTGATTACTGTATTGACCTGAGCTCCTTTTGATCTGTCAGACTGAAGATTTAATCGCAGTGGCAAAATTGGGAACACTTCCGCACAATTTTGGCATACATTTTTTGTGAACCTTATGTTCATTTTTTAGTTTGGTGACACTACAATTACTCCAGTTGTTGGTGACAGCTGGTTAAATTAAATTGGTTGACATTTATATTGACATTTTTTTTTACCAGGTGTGTGCTGAATGATGAGTTCCTTGTCCGGATTCGATGGGATCGGTAGTTGTCTCAAATAATCTGGAGACGTGTGGATATAGATGTTCCTCACCGGCGCAGCATTAACATCTAGCAGCGAAGAGGGCATCTTGGCTGGATTATTTGGGAGGGCTCCGATCGTATGGGTTCTTGACCTGGATGTCGTCATTCATCACAATCTATATGTATTTTTCTTCACTCATTAGTCTGCTACAGTTGCAGAGAGTTGAAGTTTCAGTTGGTACATACCAAAGATTTATTATTTTTTGAATTTGTTCAAATTCTCTTTTTCTTATTTCACATAGGTTGTCATGAGTACAACGAGTAGAAGCTTTAGCTTATAATTATGGAATTTTTTTTAATTATTGGTGCCTTTCACTCATTTTGCCTGTCAATCAGTTATACAGGGGAAAAAGAAGGTTTTGACTCAGTAGAAGCTATAATTTACATATCACTTTTGAGTAAAGTATTTTTGAAATAAAAAATTGCAAAGCACTGCTTTGAATTTTTTTTGCGGAGAAAGGGGGATGTGTAACGATATATCTGTTACATTTCTTATTTATATGCTCTATGCGTGATTTATTCACTTTTCTATTAACTTCATCTATTGAAAATCTTAGCTACATCTAACCGTCGGTATTGGAACAATCATTACGGTTAAGAGAAGAAGAGCTGTCGCAAATGATCTGACAGTACGAGGATACTTAAGATGATGATGTGACATTCTCGCCCCTTTTTCTCTTCTGATCGTTTAGCAATTAAGATACATGTTTTCTTGAAGCTCGTCGGCGTCGGCCATTAAAGAGTTGAATATGCCATGTTGATATAATTTATTTAATTGAGAGTATTTTCCTTTCTCCGCGAATACGAATTCAAATCAGTGAATAGTGATATCAAGAAAGGTGAGTGAGAACTTATGTTTGGATCGTAGATATATCAAATATGTCACATTCAAATAATTTCTGAGTGAACGTTAAATAATTCTTCACAAGGGAAGAATCTGAAGGCATCTATGCATTTTTGTGATGAAAACAGTAATTTGGTTTATTTAGGTCAATCTGATTAAGAATAGCAGTGTCGTTTACTATATATTTTTGAGGAATTTTGTCAGGATTGCGAATCCCACATGTATATATTTTAATGAGTTTATATATATATATATATATATATATATATATATATATATATATATATATATATATCTTTGGTATGGTTCCATATTTGATAACGATAATCATCAAAATGTCGTTTTGATGTGGTTGATGTGATTTAATATGTTTATTTCATGTATAAATGTGGTACTTGGAATTTGGAATTTTCTTTGAATTTTCAGAAACCTTTCTGAAGAAGTATTTGACAGCAGGTCAGACATTTGTTCTCATATACGTTTCTTGAATATCGCTGAAATTGAAGTCATTTTCGTGAATCAAATTCAACAAACTTGATTGTCTCAAATATTGAATTTAAATTGTTGATAACGAAATATCTTAGCTGCTTATGATCAGAGGAAAAATCATCTCTTCCATATATAAAGCAAAGATCAATTCTTGTTAATCCATAAGAATTATTAACAATAATTCTTCAATTTCAGTTTTGGATATTATTCATTTGTATACTCAATTAATTTTAAGTAATAATCTCTTGATGAGATCACACTCAACTGTAAGAACAATGAGTTGAGGAGTGTATTGTAAAGATTCCAAGTTTCAAGAAATATAATCTTTAGTATATCAAACTCTGACACAAACAATATTGTTTTCATGTGAAATCGCTGAGAACACACTTGATGGACCAAAAGCTGATGTTCGTGTTAACCTGATCGGTAGCCCAGCAGCCATAAGTACCCCCTGATTGCGAGCCAATTCACTTCGTGTAGTTTAGCTAAGTGCTAGACAAGGAAAAATACAATCAAGGTACATCGTCTACGAAAAAACCGACAGTTCAGCAAAAGAAAACAATATTTATATTCTACATTGGAATAAGAAAATAAATTTTTGAATTCAAATGTTCAGAACTTGTGGAGAGATGTAAATTTTTGTAAATAGATTGTTATAAGTTGGTATTTGTTTTATTGTTGTAGTTATTTACAGAAGCAAGGTTAATTGATTACAATCATTATTGAATAAGGTTTTGAATTTTTGTCCTAGTTAAATAAAAATTCTGGCGTCCATTCGAATTTACAATTTCTAAAACTTTGCTTGAAACATAAAAAATTTGAAACTAGCAAAGCGGTCCAAAGAACTCCACACCGCTCTTCACTGAATAGTCTGGGCATTCAATTTTCAACAAATTACGAGAACTTTCATTTCAGTATGCGCAAATCAAAAAACTCTGCCATGTACAATATTTCCTCACCAATGAGGGGAACACATTTTGCGGGAAACTTTCGTTATATCATAGCTGGGAGTTTTTTGCTCCATAAAGTAGTCTGGCGAAAGGGTGCTTACTTTTTCTTCATTTGTGAACAATACGTCGACTATGTGGGGAAACACTACGAAAAAAATGCAGTGATTGTATTCGGCGGTTATTGCGACGATGTCACCCAGAAGAACACGAAGATTTTGGAATGATTGCGCCGTTCTACAAAAGCATAAGCAGCGGAAACTATTTTAGACGAAACCATGCAAGCGACTGTAACTCCGGAGATATTTCTGGCCAATGAAAAAAACAAATTTTGACTGATTGCAGTTCTGAAACGGAAATGCGAACGAGCTGGATATGTTGTGAAATAGCACGAGGAAGATGCCGATGTCTTCATTGTCATTACTGCTTTGGAAATGTCCGAAGAGCATGATTCTGTTATTATAGTTGAAGAGGACGTCGATTTGCCAATTATTATCACTGGGATTGTGCAGGATCACATGAAAAATGTTTATTTCATGAAGCCTGGAAGAGGAAAGTCTCCGAAAGTAGTATACTCGCCCGATTGTCTCAGAGACCCAACCGTTGCACAAAATATTCTCTTTTACCACGCATTCACAGGATGTGACACAACTTCTGCTATTTCCGATCAAGGGAAACTGAAAATAACAGCACCGTCGAAAAAAGTACAGTATCTGGAAGATGCAATGGATACTTTCATAGATGGTGATTCCGATAAGGCTTCCATCGAGGCTGCTGGAGAGAAAGTTCTTGTTGCCCTGTATGGCGGCAGAGAGAACGATACCTCAAACGATCTGCGTTACCGTGGCTTCAGTCGATCGATAACTAAAAGCAAATTCAATATCGCTTTTTTGCCGGCTATAAATATTGCAGCACTGCAACATTCGCTTCGCACATTTCACCAGATCCAACATTGGATTGGTAATAATTCACCTGCTGAATCCTAGGGGTGGAAAAATTAAATGTCGGGTCTCATGCCTGTACTGACACTGCAGGATCCGGCGCCAAAAGAAATTCTACAATACGTACAATGTAAATGCGCTAAGGGACGCGGAGGAAAATGCAGCTGCAAAAAGGCAAGGTTGAAGTGCTCTGAGGCTTGTCATTTTTGTCGTGGGCAGTCATGCTCAAATGCAATGGAAGTCGACATCGACGAATCGACTCCGACGAGGAAGAGCCACGTACTATCACACAGTGGAAGACTCAAATCATGCGTGTGGGTCAACCCTTGTATACTTTTCTTGTCGACGACGACTTGCATTCCAATGAAGAAGATGAAACATTGGAGGATGAGACAGAGGATCCTGAAGAAATGGCGGAATTGTTCAGCGAAGACGAGGAAAGTTCGAACAAGGCTCGAAGAAGTTGAAACGTTCATAATTGTTCTTATATTTTGTCATGATAATCCATGAATATAATATTTGACCAACATATTTTTTACATCCGAATTGCATCCGAATAATGATACGGTTACGTACTTAGTTAACCACTGAGAAAATTGTAACTAATCTTTGATCTTAGAAGCAATCACTGTTTTCAACTAATCAGCGAAATGAATTTGATCTAACATTTTCGAATGCAACAATCGAAGAGTATACAATTTCATTTCTACCGTTAAACGATATTCTGCTAAAGAACTATTCGAAGACATTAATTTTTCATCGCATGAAAAACAACATGCGATCATTCTTCATTTAAATTTTTATCTTGTTACAACATAACCTTATAGCAAATAAAAAGATTTCAAAATTAAAATTCGACGCTCTATGGAAGTGAGGATATCGATTGTAAATCTCACAATTACACAATTTTCATCAAAAAACAATTGAAAATATGAAAATTTCATTTCTAAATTATAACAACTTGATGTTTCTCGGAAACGACTGGAAATTTCGGAAATTTCCATGACAGCGAATAAATTGTTCTTGACAGTTCCTACAAAAAACTGCCCGATAGTTTTTCTCTGAATTGAATAGTACGGGAGATATAGCCGTGAAACGGAAAAAACATGAATATTTGACCATATTGGAAAAAATTACAAGTTGAAACATTTTATTCATAGTTTCATGAGTTCCATCAAAGTATCTGACCCATATTCAATCGATGTTCCAAAGTAAGAAAAAAAATATAAAAATTTTCGATAATAAAATTCAGATTTTTCAAAAACTATTGGACATATCAAAATAATTAGTGGATGGCTAAAAGATTCCTCTTAACTATCACTACCAAAAATCGAGGTTGACTTTTTCGTCAAATCAAAAAGTACGGAAGATAAAATCAAAAAACTAAAGAGAAATAAGACATTTCCATATTTCCCCGAAACAATTCAAAATATCGCAATGATATTAAAAAAAATAAAAGCTTTCTATCATTTCTACAAATAACCTGAGTGAACGAAGAGCGAAATAAAATACACATATTTGGTCGCAGTACATCTATCTACTTATATATCGTCGTGGGCTTGTGGCTCAGTGGCAACAGCGTTGGTTTTGTGTCGACTGTTTCCACCCGGCTCGGGTTTTTTATCGCGCAGCTGGTGAAAATTTTTTTCAAGGTCCCAAGAGTGGTTTCGGATCCCACTATAAAAGGTAAGGTCCCCGTGATTTTAACTCGTACAAGTTTTCATTAACTTCTGAGGGTTGTTCAAACAACTAAGAAAGCGGTAAAAAAAAACAATACACATCTTTGGTGACCAATGATAGTTTGAAAGTAATAATATGCTCATGGTATATGCCATAGTGCACACACATTTCAGAAGCAATGATAAATTCTGATATGCTATCATATCGTCGTATATATGATAACCGAGTTCAATACTAATCTGATATCACATAAAAACTACGTACTCCAACTGGAAGGGGCCCCTTATTATACGACGATATACTAGAGGAGTATACTACGGTCTCTGGTGTAATCCTT